>LKBB01000004.1:17796-28806 GCA_001513885.1 Thielaviopsis musarum
TTTTTTTTTTTCTTTTTTTTTTTCTTTTTTTTTTCTTTTTTTTTTCTCCTTCTCCCACTTGCAACCCACAATATAACAAAACAGCCTGTAGATCCCAGCTCCAAATCCTCCTGTAGCACCCTATAAGCTACAGGAGCCCGCCCTGCACCAACTGCGCCCTCAGAGGCTTACAGCACATCAAAATCAAGCATTTGCCAAAGCACTTACTTACTAACTCACTTAAGTATGCTGCTTCCCTGCAATTACATCACCATGTGTTAAGTTTGTGCATCGTTAATCTTGCAAGTAGTTATTTTGTTAATTCAGCCTCGTGCAGCACATGGCGATCTGCCTATGTGATGATGTGGCCGTGAGTGTTAAGTATTTATCCTGGCCTCGTGACCCCAGTGCTTGATCTCCTTTTTGCCTTTGACCGACTGCCTCAATTTTCTGTCTTGTCTGTGTGTTCAACGCTCGCTGCCTCTTACCCAGCTTCTCTCACTCGCTAATCCTTCTTTTCTCTGTGTTTCTTTCTCCCCATCTTCTTTGTCCGTTTACGTTTACTTGTCAATTTTGTACGTGCCACTTCGCTATTTTTATTTTCCTCTTCTTCCTCATTTCCTTTTCTCTACAGCTGCCGCTTTTTAAAATAAAAGTCAAGTCGTTGTCCCGACACTTCATGCCCAGATGTCAAAAGAAGAAAAGAGACCAAAGCTTCAGGCAACTCATAATTCCCGGTTGTATTTGCTCATCTTGTTCATGAGAACGAAAAGATCAAAGCCGCTCCGGGGTTTGGAAACCCAGTATCTAACCCTAACAAATAACGATAACGTGATGCCCAACTCCGTTTTTGCCTTGTAGTATTACCCTCCCCCAAATATCGTCCAGACATTTATTTCTTCAAACTCATCTGCTGTTACTGTGACTCTACGGCATTGAAGCGGCCTTTTGCATCTACCGATTCCAGGAGAGTCAAGTGTTGGCCTGAGCGTTCAGTCATTTCACTTAGTATTAACTCTGATCTATAAGCCGTCACAAAATCTTACTAGAAAGAAAAAAACATAATAAAATCAACAGCCGGCGTGGCCTACTCGCTAGGGCTAATTCAAGATTTCTACGATATAGCTCGGCGACGACCGTTCAACCAGTGTTGGGTGTTAAGCATCATGGCGGCTATAGTATACTACCAGCCAGTACTACTAGTACTACTGTACCGGCATTGGAGCCAGCGCTTTAGCAGAGCACAAGGCAACTCGCAGGGACAGCACAAGGCAACTTGCAGGGACAGCACAAGGCAACTTGCAGGGACAGCACGGGGCAACTCAGCCAGGCACCGCCTTGCGGCTTCTTTTTGTACATTTTCAATCCAAGTGCCACCATGCACCTCGACATGCGAATAAGCTACTCCAAGATGGGTTGAATCAGCACCTTGACCAAGACCCAAATCCAGCAAGCGCGTCATCCGAAAAGAGAATCAATAAAGCCAAAAAAAAAAAAAAACTCCATCGTGCAAAAGAACCCCTGGAAAAAGGCAAAGGGGAAAGCCGGACCCAGAAGCCAGGAAGCACAGACTTTTTGAAGACCNTTTTCTTTTTTTTTTCTTTTTTTTTGAATAGTGTGCCCCAAAAGCTAGTCGTTTCTTTTTTGTTTCCGTTCCACCAATTAATTACAAGTACTCCGTACTTCCACATTCTATGTACATTACGGAGTATAAAACGAACGCTATTGATAAACCGTGAGATCCCTGCCTAAAACAGTCTGTCTGTACTACCATCTCCCTTGCTTGTAAGGCATCCCTTAAAGCGGGACTCTCGCATACAAGGTCCTCTTATTACAAAGTCCCGCGTACAGAGTACCAAAACTAACACGGGCAGCCGGTCTCCGGACGTGGCGGACTGGCAGTTTAGAAAGTGTAGCTCTATATTTGCTGCTTACGCTACACATTATAGCGGTCAGAAAAGTGGCAAAGCGGGATCGGGAGGGCTAGGAGCTGTCAGGCTATTGCCGAGACTACCCGTGCCGTACCGATAGAAGCCGCGATTCCTGTCTATTGGATATCTGATGACTCTTTTATTCTGCTCTTTTATTCTGCTCTTTTATTCTGCTCTTTTATTCTGCTCTTTTATTCTCATGCTACCATGCAGCTATGAACTGATGCTATCCTGGTCTTGCGGACCGATTGGCCCAAAGTGGAGCCAATGTAACGGCGGAAACATGGCCAAGATATTTTTCCACGCCGCTGGCATAGTACTACTGATGCTAGGCCGGATATCCACTATTGCGCAATCATTTGGAGAGCCATCTACGGGTAGAAAATAGTGCTGATTTGCGCGGAAAGTAGTGCTGACATTTTGTCCAGTGACACGGCTGGCTTGGAGAAGCGGAGAGATACGGACTGAGCCAGACAGAGTCGGGCCTTTTGCAGCCGAGGCCGGAGCTTTTACAATGTATATAAATCTGGCTGTAATCCGTGGATAATTCACTCAATTCACTCCATTCTCTTCTCACCAATCACTTCACCTTTATTTCTGTTACTCCCAACTTGCTAAACAAGAAAAAAGTCCGTCTCTCTGGTGTCTGTGGCCACTTACCAACTCTTCACTTACTCTTACTCTTACTTACTCTTACTTACTCTTCACTTACTCTTCACTTACTCTTCACTTACTCTTCACTTACTCTTACTTACTCTTCACTTACTCTTACTTACTCTTCACTTACTCTTACTTACCCTTTACTAACTCTTGCTAGCTGTATGCCCACCATGTGATTTCTTCATCATGGCGTGCCCTCTTCGCACGAGAACTCCATAATAGTCGCCCTAAGAGACTATTGGTCAGGTACTGTATGAGACGCATCATGCATGAGCCGGTGCCTTCTTCTTCCCCTTCTCTCCCACGAGATTAGCCGATGAAGATGTGCTGAGATTATACGGCCTTAACTTGATCTGGATAATACCAGCGAAAAGGATCCATGCCGCGCCCCTTCCCTCTTATATCTCTTTTGTCGCCCCATTCTAACAGCCACCTTAGATCAACATGGCCCCCACTGCTGTCTCCCCCACCATCCCGCTGGCCTCAACCACCAAGCCCATCCCGCGCAACGCGCCCACCATTGACGTGGCCGCACTGCACCCGCCATGGTCCAACTTTAGCTTTGCGCCGATCCGCGAGAGCCACGTGTCCCGCGCCATGACCACGCGGTACTTTGCCGACCTGCACGCGCACGCCGAGACCGACGTGGTCATTGTCGGCGCCGGCTCGTGTGGGCTATCTGCCGCATACACGCTGGCGTCGGCTCGGCCCGACCTGCGCATCACCATGATCGAGGCCGGTGTCGCGCCTGGTGGCGGCGCCTGGCTTGGCGGCCAGCTGTTTAGTGCCATGGTGCTGCGCAAGCCGGCCGATGCGTTCCTGCGCGAGATTGGCGTGCCGTACGAGGACGAGGGCAACTTTGTCGTGGTCAAGCATGCGGCGCTGTTTACTAGCACGCTGCTGGCCAAGGTGCTGGCCATGGATAATGTCAAGCTGTTTAATGCGACGGCGGTCGAGGACTTGATTACGCGGCCGGGTGACGACGGCGTGCGTGTTGCCGGCGTGGTGACTAACTGGACGCTGGTGTCGATGCACCACGATGATCAGTCGTGCATGGATCCGAACACGATTAACGCACCGGTGGTGATTTCGACGACTGGACATGACGGTATGTTTCATCTCCCTCTTCCAACGTTTGGTCTCTTCCAATTCACTCATCTAACTGCCAACTCCTCCAGGCCCCATGGGCGCCTTCTGCGTCAAACGCCTCGTGTCTATGCAGCGCATCCCGCAGCTGAACGGCATGCGCGGCCTTGATATGTCGCTCGCCGAAGATGCCATTGTCAAGGGCACGCGCGAGGTGATTCCCGGCCTGATTGTCGGTGGTATGGAGCTTAGCGAAATCGACGGCGCAAACCGCATGGGTCCGACTTTTGGTGCTATGGCGCTGAGCGGCGTCAAGGCGGCTGAGGAGGCGATGCGTGTGTTTGATGAGCGCAAGAAGCAGGATCGCTACTAGGTGTCAGTGTGACTGATGTGATAGTCGTGATAGTATGGGTATGAATGGTGGAAGGGCCTGTAGGCTGTAGCCTTACAAGGCTGGATAGTTGAGCTGTGAATTCTATTGGTTTCCATGAACAGAATTTTTTTTGATTCCATTACCCCTCCTTTCAAGTGTGCTAGACAGGGAAAGAGCGAAAGCTTTTCAGTGTTAAGGGAGCTTTTCAGTGTAAAGGAAAGAACGAAAGCCCTGTATACTCACTCTATAGACAAGGAAAACTCTTCAGTCTACTCTGTACACCACAAAAATAAACCCTCAAACCCCTCCCATGGCCATCTTCTTTGCGTGTCCATCCTTGCGATGATGATTTGCTCTGGCACCTTTACTCGCCTCCTTGCCCTTTCTCGCCTTTTGTTCCGCCTTTTTCTCTGATTCTCCTCCTCCCGACTGTCCGCCTCCTCTACCGCCTCCGCGCCCGCCTCTTCCGGCCCCCCTTGCGCCTCCTCGTCCTCTCTCGCCTCCTCCGCCCCGTCCACCTCCTCTGCCTCGAGACGCCAATCCTGACGGCCCTCCCCGTCCCGAAAACTCCTCGTCAGACTCTCCCTCCGGCCGCACCCACCGCGTCGATGCCACCGCCGCCTGCGTTCCGTCAAACCCACTAAACCGCGCCTCCAGTCTGCGCCGCAGCGCCGGCGTGCGATTCACCATGATGGCCCACCCCTCAATCGCATCGCCCGACAGCCCCGTCTCCACACACAACTTTTCCCGCGCTGCCGACACCCGCGTTTCCTTGGTGCGTGCAAACACCTCGGGCGTCTCGACAAACGCCTTCCAGAGCACCTCGTCGTTGCCCATGCTCAGCCCATCGGCCTCGTCGGCGTTTTCCACGGCCGCGCCCACGTCGTCGGCGTCGTACGTATCATCGCGCTCGTCGTCGTCGGCATCAAAGGCTGCCAGCGCCGAGAGAATGGCCGCCTTGCTCGGCGCCGCTGCCTTGTCTTCCAGCATATCGTCTGCCGTGCCGCTGGCCTTGCCAAAGCGCAGGTTCTTGGACACCGATAGGCTCAGTCTGTCCAGCTCATCATCGTCAAACACGTTTCTGCGCACCGGCACATCCATTACCGGCGGTGTGGCCCGTGGCGTCATGTCGAATGAGACCGGCTTATCGCTCCTACACGCTGTTAGCCCTCTGTAAAAACTCCCCAGGTTCAAGTGTGTACGTACAATTGCTCGCTCCGATCCAGCCCGGCCAAATGCGGCGGCAGCGAATCATCCAGCAAATGTGCCACCACCTGCTCCACGTCCTCGCCATACTCGTCCAGACACTTGCACACAAACGCGCTGCCCAAGTGCGGGAACAAATCCTGCACCTCCGACACCTTGGCCAGTGTATGCGCGTGCATTTCCACCTCTGTAGCTCTTCCCTTGCCCTTGTCTGCTCTTCCATTTTGCTTGTCAGCTCTATGCGCCAGTCTTGCCGGTCGTACTGCTCCGCCAGCCCGTTGAAACGCCTTGAGCTCACCGACCCGTCCGGCCAGACCCGTAGCATCATTCTCCTCCGCCACACGCTTAACCTGCGCCAGAATGGGCGTCGCCGAAACAAGCTCGACCACGTACGAATCCCGCTCCGACACCGGCCCCGCCTTGTGAGCATCCGCCGCGGCTTTCAGCGCATATAGCTTATCCGCCAACATGCCCAGCCGCAAATCTCTCGCGTCCAGCAGCCCGCGCAGACACAAATACCCCGTGGCGATGAGCACCTTGCGCAAGCCCGGGTTCATCACTGTGTAGCACGCCACTACGCCGTCGAGAAAGTCGTCGCCGGCGGCAAACAGCGCAGCCGCTGCGGGTGCCACAGCCAGCAGATGGTTCAGCCGCGCGAGCATGCGCTCAACGCTGCGCAGGTCGCTCGACACGGTGCCCTCGAGCAGCTTGACCAGGCTCTTCTTGAGCGCGTTCAAGCTAGCCTCGATGCCTGTACGCTGCATGCTCCAAGCCTGGGTGCACACGGCCGGCGCATTCTTCGTGTCTGCCCGGCACACGTCAGCGAGAAGCTCCCAATCCAGCTTTGCACCGCTAGCCACCATCTTGTCCAGCAGCGTGCGCAGCAGGCGGAGCATCACGGCGGCGTCTTCCGGGGCGCCCAGGATACGCGGGCCAGACTGGGCGATTTCCGCATAGGCCGTGCTCAAAAAGCAAATGGCGGCGGAAAAGGCAGAGGGCCGTGAGATGTACACGGCAAAATCAGAGTCGGACAGCGAGCAGACGGCGGCGGTGAGGGCGGAAAAGGCGGCGAGAGCCGAAGAAAGAGTTTGTGGGGGGAGCGATTGGCGGAGAGAGGCCGCAGGAAATGGCGCCAAGTCCGGGAGAGACGCCATTCTGGTAGTTTTAATGATTGTATGGCTTATAATTGTGTTTGTGGTGGTAGAGAGAAGCTGACGGTGGAAGCTCAGCTAGCTAGCCTTGTGTTGTTAAAGAGCAGCTGCACTCGTTTGGATGCAGTCGTAAAAGCGGAGATGTCTCGTCAAATTATCTTGAATTCGATTGAGCCTCTCTCTCCCAATTGAAGGGCGTTTTATAAGCTAATTGAAGGCCAACGCAGTGGTGTTTTATAAGCCAATTCACTCACTCATGAGCCACCAATGATTTGTGGTGATTCATCGCCTAAACGGGAAGCAATCTTGTGCCACATTGTGGCGCAGTGTGGCTGTTTTCAAGATTATAGCACTTTGTTTCTGAAAACTAATATTTTGTATTCATAATCAATACAGTAGTACTACTGCTAAAAGATCAAACGCCAAACTCCTCATTTCCAGCTGCCGATGAAAGAAAAAAAAAGAAAAAAAAACTGAAAAAACTGAAAAAAAAAGATGAAGAAAAGAACATGAAAAACAGAAAAAAGATGAAGAACAGAAGAGAAAAAAAAGAAAAAAAGAAAAAAAGAAAAAGAAAAAAAAAAGTCATCCAAAATGCCCTTGTAGTACAAACCTTCCATCTAGTAAAGTCTAGTAGCCTAGTCTAAATGCCTCGCCTCATTGGTCTGGTCTACTTTAATCGGACCAATCAACCAGAATAGCCAACATCCGGAACACCCGGAACACCTGAAACACCCGAAACACCCGGCAAGCCCAGCTAAAAATCCCACGTACACACCACCCGCGGCGGTGGCAGCATCGGAATCTTTCCCCCTACAAATGAGCCCGTGCTGGCAAACTGTTCCCACTCCGCCTTGATCTTGGCGTCCATGGTCTCCACTGCCACCTCCGTCGCCGGATAGTTCAGCGGCGGCCCATCCGGCCACACAATCTTGGCCCACACGCCGCCGTCGCGAATTCCAGGCACTGTGCCCTGGTACTCGACCGGCTTGGCCTTGAAGGTCGCGAGCTGCTGAGTCATGGCATTGCGAGTCGAGTAGCTCTCTAGAGGTGGGTGCTGTTTGCCAGAATTAGGCGGGTAGGGGTTGTTGGCCTTGGCTGGAGCGGCAGCGGGGGCGGGGGCGGCAGTTCCAAAGGGATTGGCGGACGCTGCCTGCGAGGGTTGGCCAAATCCGCCAGTCGTAGCTCCAGACGTAGGCGCGCCAAAGGGGCTGTTGGCAGCCAAGTTGGGCGGCTGGCCAAAGGCGCTGGCAGGTTTCGCCGGCGTTCCAAAAGGGTTGGTTGCGGCAGCTGGCTGGCCAAAAGCACTGGTAGTGTTGTTTGTTGGCGCGCCAAAGGGATTGGCAGCAGGAGCCTGTGCTTGCGAACTGCCAAAAGCACTACCAGCTGAAGCGTTGAAAGCACCACCAGTTGAAGCGTTGAAAGCACCACCAGTTGAAGCGCCAAAAGCACTAGGTGTGCTAGAAGTCTGGTCAGCGGCCTGAGCTTGCTGGCCAAAACCGCCCGAACTGGTACCAGCCGACTGGCTAAATCCTCCAGGCTTGGCAAAAGCACCAAAGCCGCCACCGGGGGTAGCGCTCGGTGTTGAGCTGCCAAAAGGGTTGGGCTTGGCACCTAGCTGCGACGCCTGGCCAAAAGCCGAGCCGCCTCCAAGGGCTGATGGCTGGCCAAACGCACTGCCGCCCGACTGGCCCAGTGATGACGGCTGGCCGAATGCGCTTCCACCGGTTTGCGGCTGACCGAATGCGCTTCCGCCGGTCTGCGGCTGACCAAAAGCACTGCTGGTGGGCGCAGCTTGCGACGACTGTCCAAAGGCATTGCCCGAGGCTGGCGCAGCTGCCGATCCAAAGGCCGGCTTTCCAAAGCCAGTCTGGCCAAAAGACGGGGCTCCAAAGGCAGGCTTCTGGCCAAAACTTGAAGTCTGGCCAAAGGCACTACCGGTAGCGGCGGCAGTGTTGCCGGCGCTGGACCCAAAACCGCCGCCGCCGCTACCAAAAGCGGAGCCTGAGCTCGGCTGGCCAAAGGCTGAGCCGGTCGTGCTGGCGGTAGAAGCGCCAAATGCGCTGCCACTGCCAGCAGACGCACCAAAAGCGCTGGGCTTACCAAAGGCGCTTCCGCCACCGAGCTGCGACGGCTGGCCGAATGCACTGGCAGCAGGCTGGGCCGACTGGCCAAAGGCGGGCTGGCCAAACGGGGCGGCTTTTTGGCCGAGGGCGCTGGGCTGGCCAAAGGCCGAAGAGCCACCACCAAGCATTGAAGACGGATTGGATGGTGCTCCAAAGGGGTTATTAGCGGCGGGGTTGGAGGCGCCAAATGGATTGGCAGTCGAGGTGGAGGAAGTCGAGTTAGGAGCGCTGGTGTTGCTGCGATTGGCGTTGCCTTGATTGACAATGTCGATTCGGTTTGGGTGTTTGGATTCGGAGTTGGTGATGTAATTGATTGCGTCGTCAACGTTGGCGGCGGCGTTGCGGATTCTATTATGGGCGTCTTGGTAGAGTTTTGTGATGTCGGCAAGCTAAAGGCGGAGGGGTCAGAAGGATAATTGGGTGAAGAGTGGTGGTGAAGAGTGGTGGTGAAGAGTGGTGGTGAAGAGTGGTGGTGAAGAGTGGTGGTGAAGAGTGGTGGTGAAGATTGGTGGTGAAGAGTGAAGATGGAAGAGTGAAGAAATAGTGAAAAGAAAAGACGAGGCTGCGAGAGTAGAAAGTGGAATGAGAGAAGCAGAGGAAGGAGACAAGACAAAAAGAGAAAAGGAAAAAAGGAAAGAAAAATAAAAGGTGAAGCTGAAGTGAAAACAAGGAAAAAGAAAATAAAAAGAAAATAAAAGGCAGGAAAAACAGAAGAAAAAAAGAAAAGAAAAAAGAAAAAAAAACAGAAGAAAAAAAGAAAAGAAAAGGCAGGAAAAACAGAAAAAAAGAAAGGAAAAAAAAAAAAAGAAAAAAGAAAAAGAGAAAAAACTTACTGCCTGTGCCTGAGTTCCCGCCTTCTCCCCCTCATAATAATGCAGACGAATTTCCTCTACGCTCTGTTCCAGCGGATACCCGCCCCAGAGCTGTTCGGGAGCATTTACGCCGGGGCCGTAGGCGGAGAGAATCCACTGCGGCGTTTCGCTCGTCAAGTCTTTTGTGATGGCGTCGCGGGAGAGGTTGTATGCTTATGGCTGTTAGATGGGTGTATTTAGAGCAGAGACAGAGGCAGAGGCAGAGGCAGAGGCAGAGACAGAAACAGAAACAGAAACAGAGGCAGAGACAGAAACAGAGGCAGAGACAGAAAGACAGAGAGGCATACAGTTGGCTGAGGCAGGCTGGTTTGCACCAGGATGGTCAAATTTGCAGCTATCTACAGCGGGTTAGTTTTTTTTTTCTTAGCTTTCTCTTCACGGCTGTGTCGAGCTTTGAGCTTCTAGCTTCAAGTCGGAACTGCAGCTTCGGTCGGAACTGCAGCTTCAGTCGGAACTGCAGCTTCAGTCAGAACTGCAGCCTCAGTCGGAACTGAAGAAAACGTACTGCCATAGCGGCAATTTCCCATCTGGAAGAAGCGACAGATGGGCATGGTGCCGGCTGGGTCGCGTAGGATTTCCGGTCGATCGTCGGTCGTCAGTCGGTCTCGAGAAGATGCGGTCAACTATAGAGCAAAGGAGCAAGTGAAGGCTATATTGTATACTGTCACCTCACAAAAGAAAAAAGAAAAAAAAAAGAAAAAAAAGAAAAAAAAAAAAAGAATAAACAAGGCTGTCGTACGGTGAAACAGAAATCGCACTACCACTAAAAGATTGAACGCGACACAAAAATGTACTTCAGCCTTGCCAAATTTGATGCACAAGGCTGAACCTTGCAGGGATGAGATGAGATAAGGAATCAAAGTTAAGTTAAACTCAATTACATAAGCGACCCTAACCCTACGGCTTACACGCCGGCGGAAACTTGAGCTAAACTACGGTCCGCTTCCGGAACTGCACCATTGGGCCGCCCATGGCGGTTGTGGCAAAGCAGTCATACAGCTGGTACTCTTCCTGACGCCGTCTTCCATGGCCATACTCTTTCCGTCCCTCGCCCGGGTCTTGCACGCCCTGCGCCCTCCGCACATCATACAGCCAGAGCAGCCGGCCCAGCGCCGTCAGGATCTCGGAATACGCCACGGCCTTACCGATGCAGCCGCGCGGGCCAATGGAGAACGGCGCACACGCCGCATTAGTCAGCGCGGCGTCCTCTGCGGTCGTCGGCCGACCAAGCGCAGCGTTGAAAGCGCCAGGTAGCCAGCGCTCGGGCAAAAAGGCATATGGCTGGATGTGGTGGGCGGCGTTGTGGTGCAGTGCGTAGTGCGGCACACCGACGATGCTGCCGCGCGGGATGACGTGACCGTCGATGACCAAGTCATCGGCGTCGACTTGGCGCGGGAGAATGCCGCCGACGGCCGGGGAGAGACGCATGGCTTCGTCGACGCAGGCGCGCAGATGCACGCATGAGGTCAGGGCGGAACCTTGGCGGATTTCGGATGGCGAGGAGAAGGCGGTGCGGATTTCGGCGGTGACGGCGGCAAGATGGTCAGGGTGGCGGACGAGATAGAACATGGTGCTGCTGAGGGTGGAGGCGGTGGTATCGGAGCCGGCAATGAGTCTGGGGGGGGG
>LKBB01000004.1:28875-73744 GCA_001513885.1 Thielaviopsis musarum
GGGGTTGTTAGTACTTTGGACGGGAAGAAAGAAGAAAGAAGAAGACGTACAGTAAAACACACTCGCCCTTCATTTCGGCCGGCGCAAATGACAAGTTGTCGTCCCGAGCATTTTGCATATAGTGACAGAAATCGTGGCGCACACCCTTCTTTTCCTGGTCCAGGTCCAGACGGGCTTTGAGCTGCTGCATGCTATACGTGACAAAGCGCTTGCGTGCAGCCACAATGCCCGGGATGAAGAGGGGAGTCAGACCGAGCTTGTCAAAGAGGGGCATGACGGCGCGCTGGTGGTGGTTAGAGAGTACAGGAGACGGGAGAGGAGGAGTAAAGGCTTACTTACAAAAAGAGTAAACTTGGTTGCACTCGACAGCACATGCACCACCCAGCGATTCTCGTCGCTGTGCAACATGCCAAAGCTTTTGCCGTAGCACATTTCGCCGAGAATGTCCATGGTGAGATATCCAAACCAGCGGCTCATATCCCTCGGTTCCGACCACTCAGCCTGGCTATTTCCATCGGCGGCAGCGCCCATCAGTGCACAAAACTCATCGACCTTGTCCACGACATATGTCTCCATCTCGCGCAACGCGCCCACGGAAAAGGCGGCGGACATGACTTTCTTCTTGCGCGCGTGCACCGTTTTGTCGCGCACATTCTGGATCGACAGGCCAGAGCTGGCAAACGGGATGTAAAAGGGCGCTTTGGAAATGTGTGCGGCTGATGCGTGGCTGTAGATGGTCTTGAGGGCTGAGCCGGAGTTGAAGGAGAGCTGGTTGGGACCGTAGCGGACGACAGGGCCTGGGGGTAGATTAGAATAGAGGAGAGATAGAGAGGGAGAGGAGATAGAGAAGAGAGATAGATAGAGAGAGGAGAGGTAGATAGAGAGATGGGGGAGAGGAGATAGAGAGATGGGGAAGAGGAGATAGAGAGGGAGAGGAGATAGAGAAGAGGGATAGATAGAGAGAGGAGAGGTAGATAGAGAGATGGGGAAGAGGAGATAGAGAGATGGGGAAGAGGAGATAGAGAGGAGAGAAGAGAAACACACCATATTCTTCATGTAGTCTGGCAAACATCAAGTGCCGATCACCAGTACACACATACCACAGTTCATACGCATGTGTCAGCTTGCCCCAGAACGGGCCGGGATATTTGGCCAGCGGGTGCAAGAGAGTTTGGTATACCACGTAGAAAGTGAGAGTCTTGAGAGTTAGCACGATCATATTTTTTTTTTCTTTTTTTTCTTTTTTTTCTTTTTCTTTTCTTTTTCTTTTCTTTTTCTTTTTTTTTCTTTTTTTTTCTTTTTTTCTTTTTCTTTTCTTTTTTTTTTCTTTTTTCTTTTTTTTCTTTTTCTTTTCTTTTTTTTTTTCTTTTTTGGAATATTCTTTGGGTTTTATTTAAACTTACAAATACTATAGCCGCAAGCAGCAAAAACCCCCAGTCAAGCCCATCAGGCAGACTGCAGAGAAAAAGCATCGTGTGTCTGTCTTTGGAGAGAAGAGAGAAGTGAGAAGAGTGGTTGTTCATGATATAAGCCGCAAAGAAAACGGGCCTTGGTGGGTATTTATATAAACTCTTTTGCAGTCTTGTCAGCTGCAATTCCGCATCACTTGACTTGAAGCAAGCCGTTAATCCGTGCCGTTACATTTGTTGGTGATTCAGTTGGGTGGAATTCCGTACATGGATCATGAATACTACTTTAGAACTCTGTGAAGCTTCTTCTTACCGCCTTTTTACTGTCTTTTTACTGCCTTTTTACTGCCTTTTTACTGCCTTTTTACTGCCTTTTTACTGCCTTTTTACTGCCTTTTTACTGTCTTTTTACTGCCTTTTTACTGCCTTTTTACTGCCTTTTTACTGCCTTTATTACCGCCTTTTTACTGCCTTTTTACTGCCTTTATTACCTGCAGCGAGCTTGTCTGATGGGGGTGGAAGAACAGGGCTGAATCGAAGGGGACGGTTTTTTTCTTCTCTTTTTTTCTTCTCTTTTTTTTTCACCACCTTTCTTCACTACCTTTCTTCAAACTTCCTCTCGTCTAAGCGGAAATGCTAAAGAAAGTCCATCAAAAAAATAAACCGCTGCTAGCATGAAGAATGAAGTCGAATACCAAACCAATCCAAGCCAGAACTACTCCGTAAACCAAAAAAGAAGGAGAAAAATAGACTTGCCGTCCTTTTGTTCCCACTGTATTTCTCTTCTACCCTGTATTTCTCTTTTACCCTGTATTTCTCTTCTACCCTGTATTTCTCTTCTACCCTGTATTCCTCTTCTACTCTATCCATCTCCCCGCCTGTATCGCCTGTATTCCTCCTCTACTCTATCCATCTCCCCGCCTTGGCTCACACACTCTCACATCCTCGGCCCATTGATTTAGAATCCAAAACCACCGCCTGTTGATCCACTACTATTGTTACATTCAGGTACTTTTTTTTTTTTCTTTCCCGTTTTTCCTCTCCTTCTGCCCTTTTTTGGGAGGGGCTTAGAGGGCTGCACCCACTGTAATATGGCCCAGTAGATTATATACAAGTAGACCTCTAAACTGCCTATATTTCCATTTTTTTCGGTTATCCTTCTCTACCTATTCTTTTCTCCCCCCGACTCTGTCTCTGTCGCCATCACTTTAATCCTCCTACTTTTCTGCACCCTTTCCCGCTCCCATTCCTGCACCCTTCCTGCACCCTTCCTGCACCCCCATGGCTTACGTGCGTATCAACAAAAATTCCTTATAAACATATTTACGGACGTAACCAACCCCCATGTATGTAACATCAGCAATGCAGCATAGCACAGCACAGCATAGCACAGCATAGCACAGCACAGCACGCACAGCACAGCATAGCACAGCACAGTACGCACAGCACAGCACAGTACGCACAGCACAGCACAACACAGCACAACACAGCACAACACAGCACAACACAGTACGCACAGCACAACACATGCTTACGCACGTAATCTTGTGTCTTGTGTCTGATACCACCTTTGCTACCACCCCTGCCTGCTACCACCTCTACTACATACATAATGTCATGTCCCATCTATATCTACTAGTACCACCTCCCCATCCTCTAAAACCCGTAATACCGTGGCTCGTTAAACACATGGTACCGGTGTCCGCGCACACCCTCGCCCCGGAACAGCGCTGGATATCTCCAGCCCTCGGGCACATCCTCCTCGTTGATCCGCTGATTGCGAACCTCGTCACCCACCGCCTCAAGTAGCACGCGCTCCTCGCTGTTCTTGGCCAGCACAAACTTGGCCGTTTGCAGCTCCGTATCCGTAATCGTGCTCCGGCTGACGCGCGCATAACCCACGCGCCGCAGGCCCTTGTACAAAATGTACTCGCACCACCGGTCCCAGTCCGACGGGTCAACATCGTGCATGCCCGAAGTCTCGCTGACGTACGTGTTGTAGTTGCCCTCCAGCGGCCGCGTCACCAGGTAGCTCAGCAGGAAAGCCGGCCGAGGCGTCGATCCCATCAGCTTCGACAGGTACTGCGACTGCAGCCGCCGGTCCTCGGGGTCTTCTTCCTGGCCCGAGTGGAACACAAACACATCCACCAGTTCGCCGTACACATCCAGAGTCGCGTGAATGGCCGGCGCAAGCTCGCCCACCGGCGACGGCAGCAGGTGGTGCGTCGAGTTGAGAATCGGAAACTTGGACAGCAGCGCCGCACCCCACGTGTGCTTGTTGGGGCCCGGGCCGTAGTCAACGTACATGCCGAGCTCGTGCGCCAGCTGCTGCGTGCTATCACGGTTGCCCATAATGATACGCTGCTCATCAGACTCGAGCAGGCCGACAACATCCACCTCCATCTCGCGCAGCAGCGCCGCCATGCGCTTCTCCGACGACCACATGTCGTTGTCCAGCGAAAAGTGAATCGTCCAGATACCCGCCGTCAGCACTTTGGCGTCGGCGTGGTACGGCGTGTAGTCGTTGGTCGGGAACCGGAAAAAGGCCGCCACCAGGAACAGCACGTTGACCACCACAGCCGCCAGCGTTAGCGACTTGCGCTGCGCTCCAGTGGCCGCTGCTAGAGGCTGCGACACCTTGGCCTTCTTGCCCGATGCCGAAATGTTCATGTCCAGCACGCCGCAGCCAATCTGCACCATCATGCACGCCATGATCCAGTCTGTGTGCTCACGAACCAGCGGGCCGCCGGGAACAAAGGCGTACGCCACAACCCACACGTGGAATAGCACCATAAAGTTGTAGATCAAGAAGCCCAGACCAAACACCATGGCCGGCGTCTTCTTGGCCGCCGTAGCCAGAATCGGCACAGCCACGCCCGGCAGGTAGAAAGCCAGCACCAGCGCACCACCGTAGCCCGTCCAGTGCGAGTACGTAGTCAGCACACCCGCGCCAACACAGCCAATACCGTACATGGTCCAGCTAGACAGCAGACCAGGCTTGTACATGCCAGTCAGCGCACCAGCAGTCATGGCCGCCAGCGTAAAGTAGCCGTGGACCGACGATTCGGGGCCGCGGTACGGGAAGCCCTCCCACACCCACAGAATCATGGTCGACGAGTCGCTAAGCAGCGAGTGCAGCGCAAACATGATGCCGCCAACCGACGCCGCCGACAGCCAACTCGAGAACCAGCCGGCCTTAATCACCGGCGCCACGCCAGCACTAGTCAGCACCGGCCGGCGCACAAAGCGCAGAACAGCCAAAACACCAACGCCAAGACCAATGGCGTTGAGCCCGCCGTTGGCCTCGTGCATCGTCGGCCAGATCGGGTTGTTGGTGAGCCAGGCATACTTGGCCGTCGACGACAGAGCAAGACCCAAAAGTAAGCCCACAATCTTGCCCTCCAAGCGCGTGTTGTTGCTGGCCTCGGCAATAAACGTGCCAGTCCAGGCCAAAACGCTAAAGAAGACGCCGGCACCAACGGTAAACAGACGGTCGGTGGGCTTGGGTACCAGGTAGGCGGCAACACCGACCAGAGACAGGAGGTGGAACAGGCCCTGGAAGTTGACGACAAGGGAGCGGAGGGGCTTGATGACGAGAAGAAGGGGCGATAGAGACGTCATGACCATGGCCTCGTAGCCGGAGATTCCCATGTACCAGAGGGGGAAGTCTAATATGGTCAGCGGGGTGTACAGGGAGAACAGAGGGAGAAAGAGAGAGAGAGAGAGAGAGAGAGAGAGAGAGAGAGAGAGAGAGAGAGAGAGAGAGAGAGAAAGAGAGAGAGAGAGAGAGAGAGAGAGAGAACTCACACCACACCAGCAGACCCAGGCTGGTCAGAATAGACCAAAACACAAAGCCGTGGTACACGTCAAACATCACGTCGACCACGCCGCACCAGCTAAACTGTGGGCTGAGGAAGCCAATGGCCGCCTTTTCCTTGCTGCTAGGGTTAGCCCCATGTACTGAGAGAGAGAGAGAGAGAGAGAGAGAGAGAGAGAGAAAGAGAGAGAGAGAAAGACGTACTACTGTTGCTCGGCGAGCAGGGCAGCCTTCTTGGCACTATACACATTTAGAATTCACACTCTCTTGTTCTAGCTGGTCGGTCTAGCTGGGACTGGACTGCGTCGGGCGGTCTAGCACAGCTTATCTCTGCTACCGTCCAACTCGTCCTCCAGCGGATACAGGCGCACATACCCCGGGCTGTTGCCCTTGTTTTCCTTGATGATAATGTCAAAGTCGGCAAAGTCAATGGCCGTCACAGCGTCAAAGGCCACATCCGAGAGCACAAGCGACCATTCGAAAAAGGCGTACGTGGTGTAGGCTGGGCAGGTTAGCTATGCTGGAGTTCCCAAAGAGTACAGTGATAAACTAAAACTCACCTCCCGGCACGCGGTGCACCTTGTGCTGGATAAAAAAGTAGACCATGGGAAACAGCGCGCCAAAAAAGCAGCCAGCCGTCAGCTTGCGGTACTTGATGGCCGGCGATCCGGCCTTGGTCAAGGCCATGCAGCCCAGAGTCCACGGCAGAGTAGCCACAAGGTAGGCAATCATGAAGATGTCGTGCCAGTCGTGGTCGTCAGTCGACGTCACGTACGTCCAGCCGCCACACGTCAGGGTGCGGAAGATGCCCATGAAGGCGACAATCTTGGCCAGGGTCGGGCCGTTTTTGCGGTTGACGAGATACATGAGGCAGACGAGGGCAAATCTGGGGCCTGCAGAGGTTGCGTTAGTTGTGTGTGTTTGACTATGTGTGTCGGGTGTTGAGAATTTTGGCATGTGATGTCGGTGTATAGAGTATTATGCGGCTCGGCTGGGATGGATTCGACGGGACGGGCCGGACGGGACAATTGTAACCGGGAAGACGGGAAAATTGTAACCGGGAAGACGGGACAATGCCAAGATCGAGAGGTCGGGACAATGCTAAAAATCGAGAGTGGCGGAAGCGGCAGCGGAAACGGAGCAAAAGCATACCAGACGTCAGGGCAATAAAAAGCATGAAAAACGAACGCTCCGGGTAGCGATCGCCAATGGTGGCCGACACGGACGGAAACCATTCCTGTGGATAGCCAAACCACTCATTCTGCACAATCTTTTGGTAGTGCAGCGAGACTCCAACGATGAGGGCGCTGAAAAAGGCGGCTGTTATGGTTAGTATCCGGGTACCCAAGTAAGAGTAGAGCAGAAGCAGAGAAAAGGCAGACCATAAGCCATAAAGGTGTGAGAATAGGACACTAGACGCCCATTGAACGACAGCACGACGCCGTCGTCCTTGTCTTTGTACGGCGCCATTGTAGATGGAGGGAAAGCCGCCAGACCGAGAAAAAGAAAAAGAATACTAGACAAATAAGGATAGAAGCGAGAGTCGAGTCGAAAGAAGGGAAGAAAAGAAGATCAAGGAGAAGAAGAGAACAACAGAGCAGGCGATTTATACAAAACGGGAAGCGAAGCGAAGGAACAGTACCAGCATAGCGGTGGAACGGGGGGGGGGGGTATTAATGGAATAAAAGGCGATAAAATGGACGCGGGTAGATGAACGAGCGAATGCAGGATGGAAGTGAACTAGAGTGAATTAGAGTGTACAAGAGAGAGTAGAAGAGTAGAAGAGTAGAAGAGTAGAAGAGAGTAGAAGAGAGAGTAGAAGAGTAGAAGAGAGAGTAGAAGAGTAGAAGAGAGAGTAGAAGAGTAGAAGAGAGAGTAGAATGAGAAATTAAAAAGAGAAAAAGACTGGTTTATTGGTGGGCGCAGCAGCACAGCAGGTGCTTGGCAGTCACTAATAGAGTGAGTGGCCTTTACTACTACTGCCCTACTACGTTTACTGCTACTGCCTTTACTATACTGCCTTTACTATACTGCCTTTACTATACTGCCTTTACTATACTGCCTTTACTATACTGCCTTTACTATACTGATGTACTGCTTTACAGAAGCTCTCTTATTTCACTCACTCCCAACAGCTGTTTTCACTCTACAGCCCAGTCCATTTCACTCCATCCATCCAGCCAGCTTTCAGTCCAAAACAATAAAAATAAAATAGCTAAAGCTACCTGGCCCCATCCCTGTCGCTAATTTACACGAGTACGGGTGGCATGGCATGGTAGACAAGGCTGAGCTGTTCTTATCGCTGCCCCACTATTCCTTATCGTGTTTTTTTTTTTCTTTCAGCCTTGTCAAAATATTTCACCACAACCCACCAGCTCTTTTCAGCCACCTCTAAGCAGTCTTTCAAACAGACCTTGAGACTTAAACAGTCTTTTAAACAGTCCCAAAGACCTGAACCGTCAAGTCCAAACATATCACAATGGCTGGTGTCTCGGAAAAAGCCCGCTTCTACCTGGAAAAGGCCGTCCCGCAGCTGCGGGAATGGGAGGACAAGGAGATTTTCACAAAGGTACTTCTTCCTATATTCTGCCCTCTTTATGCTCACACTTTATGCTAACTCACACCAGGACGAAATCCGTACCATTGTCCAAAAGCGCAGCGACTTTGAACACCGCGTGCTCGCGCCCGGCAACACGCCCGCCGACTACCTCGCCTACGCCGCCTGGGAAAAAACCCTCGACTCTCTGCGCCTCAAGCGCTGCCAACGCCTCAAGATCCGCCACCTCTCGTCCGCCCACACCGCCCAGGTCAAGCTTCTGTCCATCTACGACCGCGGCGTCGCGCGTCACCCGGCCCACCGCCCGCTGTGGTTGGCCTACCTCGACTACGCTGCCGCCATCAAGGCCACCAAGCGCTGGCGCATCACCGTCACGCGCGCCCTGCGCATGCGCCCCACCGACGCCGGCCTGTGGATCATGGCTGCCCGCAAGATGGCCGTCGCCGGCGACATGGCCTCGGCCCGCCGCTTCTTTATGCGCGCATGCCGCTTTTGTGTGCACGACGGGCTGGTCTGGGCCGAATATGCCCGCTGTGAGATGCAGTGGCTGGCCAAACTGGCCGCCCAGAAGAAGCCCTCGGGCAAGAATGCCTCGGCCAAAGACGCCGTCCGCGCAGACCAGGTCGATGCCGACGACCATATTAGTCTGGGCGGCTCCGATGACGAGAGCGACTCGGAAACCGACGAAATCGTTCGCAGTGGAAGCAGCAGCGCGCCGGCCGTCTTCTCGGGCACCGACAAGGCCGACCTGGCTGCCGCTGCGAATCCCGCTTTGGACGGCGCGCTGCCCACGGCCATTTTCAAGATTGCGCGCACGCAGCCGTTCTGGGACGCCGCCGCCGCCGAGCTGTTCTTTAACGTGTTTTGCAGCTTCCGCAAGATGGAGCTGCTGCACGTGCGGCTAGCGCAGATGGTGCAGGATAGCTTGGACGAGGAGTTCCCGGATAGCCCCGTCACGCTACTGTGTCGTGTGCGCAGGCCGGTGGCGGGCGTGTCGCCGCTGACGGCTGAGTTTCCCCGCGGCTTGAGAGAGGTGGTGCCGTTGTTTAAGAAGGCGCTGGAGGAGGCTCAGGATAAGAGCGGGTTCAAGGAAAAGGCGGCCAAGTGGCTGGATGAGCTGCTGGCTACCGAGGGGCTGGATGGGGATATTAGCACTGTTCTTGGGTACTTGAAGAGTTTGCTGTAAGCTAATGGTTGGTGATATTACTGTTCTTGGGTACTTGCTGTAGGCTGATGGTGATATTACTGTTCCTGGGTACTTGCTGTAGGCTGATGGTGATATTACTGTTCTTGGGTATTTGCTGTAGGCTGATGGGTCATGCTCGCGGGATATAGTGGTGTACTGTACTATTTTTTTTCTTTTGCTATGGAGTTGGGGGGCTTATAAAAGAATGCTTAATAAAGAATATGAATGACCTAAGCCAGAATCACACTGCTCCGAGGCTTCTTAATCTGGCCAAACGTCTGCCCTCCCCTAACCCGGCTAACCGCCTTTTTCATTTTTTCCTCTCCCGTCTTTCCATCCATCTCTCCCTCCATCTCTCCCTCCATCTCTCCCTCCATCTCTCCCTCCATCTTACCCTCCATCTTGCCCTCCATCTTACCCTCCATCTTACCCTCGTTCCACCCCGCCCAAACCCGCCGCATCCGCGCCGCCGCCACAATCCCCTCGGCCTCTCGATAATCCAGCGCCACAAACGCATTTCGCTTGTGCGTCTCCCACCACAGTCCCAGCGGCGTATACGCACTGCTCACGCTTTGCCGCACCACTGTCACGCTGCCGTTGCCCGTCGCAGTGCTCATGTACCGCGCTTCCATCAGGCAAAAGTCCCCGTGGCGACTCGTATTCTGCAGCAGCGCCGGCGCCGCGCCCGCTCCGGATGGCTTCGCAAGCACACGTGCATGTGCCATGGTCGTTGGCGCGCTAGGCGACACCCGCGACTTCACAATGTGCGTATCTTTGTAGCCCAGTGCAGCAGCCAAGTCCCGCGCAAACACTCCCCGTCGTGCCTGTCGCGCGGCCAGATTCGGGTGGACAGAAAACGCCGGGATGCTGGTCACGCTGGTCTCGGTCTTGTTCATGTGTGCGGCAAACAGGCCGTGGCGCTGCAGGATGGAGGCGGTGAGTGGAAAGGCAAATGTGGCGCGCCATTGCACGTGGCAGCGCAAGATGCCTGGGCGGATGTTTTTGACGCGAGCAGCAAAGACGTCTTTTTTCCTGGTGCCTTTGCGGTCGGTGGAGATGGTGGCTGTGGGAGGGGGGGGNGAATCAATAAAGCCAAAAAAAAAAAAAAACTCCATCGTGCAAAAGAACCCCTGGAAAAAGGCAAAGGGGAAAGCCGGACCCAGAAGCCAGGAAGCACAGACTTTTTGAAGACCTGGGGATCGTCTTTCTCTCAAGTACAAAGTCCACAACCTGTTGCCGTATAGAAGAGGCTATGGATACGGTCATTGCCGCCAGAGTGCCGCGGCACAGAGACGACCGCGTGATTCTGCAGTTTGTGAGTTTACTGTTTATTCCATTCCATTCCACCCCTGGGATTTGGTCACAGCACAGCACAGCACAGCACAGCACAGCGCCGCTACCGGCTTGGTTCTATTTTTTTTTATTTTTTTCACCCGTGCTTTGGCTGTGGCCTTGCTGCTACTATTCCAAGAGTACGCACTCTGCACGAAAGCGGCTCATTGCGCCTAAACCTGGCCCGGAGTTGGCCTGATCACGATCGATCTTGACAGATCAGACTTGGTTGCAGTGAGAGAGAATGAAGAGAAAAACCAAGACAAAGATGAGATGAGGGAAAGCCTGGTACGGTAAGATGCGGCATAAAACGGCTTTCTTTCTGGAAAACTATAGCATGACCGATCATGGTCGGCCTCAAATTAAAGTTTTTTGTTTGTTTTTGTTTTTTGTATTTCTTTTCGTTTTTGTAATTTTTTTTTTGGGAAGCTGTGCCGTAATTACTTGCTAACTCCGTTCGACATTAACATTTATGCTTTCGTCTATGACATCACTCCCCTTTTAATAACATATCCTTGCTAACCGACTTCTTTGTTTGCCAGGACTATGACTGTTTCTACGCCTCTGTCTTTGAGAAGCAGAACCCGGCGCTCAAGACCAAACCCGTCGGCGTGCGCCAAAAGAACATTCTGGCGACGTGCAACTACATTGCACGTGCCCGCGGCGTCAAAAAGCTTGGCCTGCTCTCCGAGGCTCTCAAGATTTGTCCGGATCTGGTCGTTTGCGATGGCCAAGACTTGACGTCGTTTCGTGATGAGAGCAAGAAATTGTACTCAGTGCTGCGCGGCTTTTCGTGGAATAAACAGGTGGAAAAACTCGGGCTCGATGAAGTGTTTATGGGTGAGTGTTGAACTACACACTACAAAGAGGGGAATGGTAGTGTCTTGTTACACACCTGCGCTCTTGACATACTGTAAACACCATCTCTGGCATCCATAGCCTTGGTTAATGTGGAGGTCTATTGATAGAACAGCGGGCCAACCCCCACACTTGATTCACTACCCAGACTTGGCTACCACCAGCAGTAGTTGCTAATCCCGTTGTTACCACGTACAGACGTCACCGATATCGTCGATTACAACGTCTCCTGCCTCAATGTTGCTCACCGCCAACACGCCTTCTTCTTTCTCGACCGCAATGACCCACAGAATGGGTTTGCCTGCGACCTCTCCACCTACGCAGGTCCCGTGATTGGCGCCGCACCATCCGCCGGCCTGCGCCACGTTGACGCCTGTGGCGCTGCAGCGGAGCCACTGGCATCTTTTTCTGCTTCTTCTCTTTTGTCCTCTTCTACTGCTACTGCACAAACAGCCCTGCGTCTTCTTTTGGCGTCACATCTAGCGCAGCATCTCCGACGCCGCCTGGAAGATGAATGCGGTTTCACATCGACATGTGGCGTCGCCACCAACAAGCTCCTGAGTAAAATGGCAGCGGGCAAGCACAAGCCGTGCAATCAGACAACTCTGCTTCTTCTTTCCGATGACGACACCACAGCCTTTATGGACAGCCACTCGGTCCGCCAGATCCCCGGCATCGGCGCGCCCACAGCAGCAGTCCTGCAGAGCCTCGTGTTTCCCGAGGCCTACACATCGCCGCCGCAAGAATGCACCGTGGCCGACGTGCGCCGCGTGCCGGGCATATCGGCCGCGCTACTCGACCACGTGCTGGGAAAAAGCGGCGCTGAGCGTGGCATCGGAGAGAAAATATGGCGTCTGCTGCACGGCGTGGACAGCGCGCCAGTAAAACACGGCCTTGACGTGCCGACGCAGATTAGTATTGAGGACTCGTACCGGCATTTGCGGGGAACGGCGCGGATACATGCGGAACTGCGCAAGCTGTCGGCATCGCTGATTCGTAGAATCAGGACCGACTTGCTGGCTGACACACAGAGCGAGGAGGAGAAGACGGTGCGGTGGCTGGCAAGGCCAAAGACACTGCGGTTGTCACTGCGCAATATGGCGCCGGGAGAGAGTGTGGCGGACATGTACGCTCATCGTGTGTCACGGTCACAGCCAGTTCCCGGCTTTATATTCAATGTCAAAGAGCAGGTTGATGTACTTGCAGCAAGACTGGTGGACAAGGCACTGGCTGGGCTTTTAAACAAGTTTAGTATTGCAGAGGCTGACTGGGATATTGCCATTTTGAATGTGTGCGTAGGCAATATTGTAATGGGCGCGAGTGATTCGGCGGATGGATCGGGTCGGGATATTGCAGCCATGTTTAAGCGGCAGGACGAAGTGTTGCGTGCGTTTCGGGTGACTGAAGGGGAGGGGGAAGGAGAGAGAGAAGGAGAGAGAAAAGGAGAGAGAGAAGAAGAGAGAGAAGAAGAGAGAGAAGAAGAGAGAGAAGAAGAAAATGAGTGGGAAGAGGCCAGCGACGACGATGACAGAGACGCAGACATACTGGCCTGTCCACAGTGCGGCCATCGATTCTTGGCTTTTGCCTTTACCGCCCATCTGCGCTACCACCAGCTCCAGCTTCAGTAGACAGTAAAATAAAAATGCCAAAATCCAAAGTGCTGTAAGCCTTAATTCATCAAACTACCGCGACCGTACGCTCAACTTGCCCGTAGTCAACGACCCCTTTGTTCCCATTTCCCCCCGCCAACCAACCTTGAGTCCGCCTAAAACCACCCGCCCATCCTTACTCACCACGGCCGATCCCGGCTGCGCCTCGCGAATCACAAAGCAAATCTGCTCCACTTCCTTGGGCCTCAGCACCGGTCGCTTCCCCACTGCCGACGCGCCGCCGCACGACGTCTCCCAGTTACAGTCGTCGTACACCAAGTCGCCCTCGACATCCAGCGCGACCTTTTCCAGCATCATGGCATTCTCGCCCGAATTCTCCAGCTGCGCTTCCAGCACCCAGCGCCGCGCCCGCCCCGGTGCCATGCCGAGCGCCAGCGGCCCCGTCTTGGTGCGCACCACCAGCGCCGACTTGCACATGAACTGGTACAGCCGGCGAAACGTGCGCGTCCGCCCACTTGTCTCGGTGGCCTCGTAATAGCTGACGCTGACCGCCAACACATGGTTTCCCTCCTCGCGCAGCTCAAACGAGATGATCTTTTGCAGCGTCTGACCCACCGCCAAGTCGACGCCAGCCGCCAGCGCCGCCGCTGCCGCTTCGTCGTCCTGGCCATCTGCTGCCGGCTCGACGACGGGCTGCAGCGTCAGTTTGTGTACCGTGGCCGTGGCTTCGGGCGTCTTCATTTCCGCCTCGATGCGCACGTTGCGAATCTGCTTGCGCCGGGGCTCGCGCGGGCCAGCACCGCTGCCCGACACGCCGTTCATGGCGGCCGGCTGCGGCGCTGAGATGTGTGTGTCAACGGCGTCGTGGTTGGCGCACAGCGTGCAGCTAAACGTCTCGCCGACGTAGGCGGCGCCAAAGGACTGCGGCAGACTGGCAAGCGGCGAGAACAGCGAGGCGGTATATGCGGTGGCGGAAGACGATGAAGATGCGAGCGAGGCTGCCATTGGCGTCGGGAGATCATTGTGGTGCGCGGCGCTGGTGGGCTTGTTGAGAGGGAATTGGTGGGAGAGGGCGGGCCGCGAGAGTCTGCAAAAACGGGAGGGGGTTAGGTTCTTTGGCTCTATCAGACGGATAAGAATATTAAAAAAAAAAACGGACCGGAGCACTTTGAGAGAAATTGAATGCGGCTCCCTCGTGGGGTCCGTCGACGGGTATCGCTGATTGCTCATAGTTGGTGGCCCGTAGATAAAGTGGTGGCTGATTGAAGCTTTGTTAGTGGGTTAAAAAGCTCTAAAGCGAGGGTTTAATAAGGCGCCCACTAATAGTACTACTGGTAGTAAGTAGTAGTAGTTATCGAGGTCCCCACCTGACTTTGGCGGACGTCATTCGACTACATACAAGGGTTACGTCTAGGGTTAAACTACACTTATATTCGAGCGAGATCAGTCTACATCTACCGAAACACATCCTTCTTCTCTCGAAGCTTCTTCATGACTTCCACTGCATCCGTTGCTCCAACCGCCTCTTGCACCCGCTCATCCTCCACCATCATAAACACATTGTGCAGCTTCTCCTCTGCCAGCGTAAACTTGCCCTGTGTGTTCTCATTCGCCTTTGCCACCTCTGCCAGCTGCTCAATCTCCTGCGTCTGCACCACCGACAGCGCAAACCGCGCGTTTGACTTGGTGTATTCGTGGCCCGTGTACACGCGCGTATCATCCGGCAGACCCGCGAGCACCTCGTTTAACGCCTTGTGCATCTCTGCCGCATTGCCCTCAAAGAAGCGACCGCACCCGCCGACAAACAGCGTATCACCTGTAAACACGGCCCGCTGGCCTGTGCTGCTGTCCTGCACATACCAGCAAATGGAGTCCTGCGTATGGCACGGCGTGTGCAGCGCCGTCAGACTGACGTGAGCGCCGAGCGGCACGGCCGCGCCGTGTGCCGGCGTCGAGCTGACGGCTTGGCAGTTGATGCCGCCAATGACGGGCAGCTCCGTAAGGCCCAGCAGCGCGCGCAGATGCGTGTTGCCACCGGCGTGGTCGTGGTGGTGGTGCGTGTTGACAATGGCAGTGAGGTCAATGGCCTGCGTGTCTAGCTGGCTGCGCAGCACGGGCGCCACGGTCGACGGCTCGGCGGGGTCGATGATGACGGCGGCTTTGGTGGCGTCATCAACTACGAGGTAGGCGTAGTTGTCCGAAAACATGGGGATCGCTTGGATGTGCATGGCGTTGGAGGGGGCTCGGCGAGCTTGCACGGCAGACAAAAACGAGGATTTGTAGAGAGTTGGGCGTACGGAAGTGTATGCAATGGTTCGCAAAAAGGCAGCGCTTCTTGTAGGCATTGGACAAAGTTCGTTGTATTTAATGCGACAAGCTAACTGAGTTGGTACTTGAATGCAGAACACAGCTCGCTTCAGCAATAAATAGCTGCTGATTTATAAGCTGAATGGTGTCATAGCGGGAACTGTCACGTTAAGGCCTGCCCGCATTAAACTTGATTGGAGTTTAGCTTTTTTTTTTTTTCTTTTTTTTTTTTTAGCTTGAAAGCTTGTTTCTATCGAGCAAGTAGCGACAATGTGGGGTTCCCTCCATTTCAACTCACTTGTGGGCTCCGGAACCCTGATAAAATCAGCCCAACACAACACAACCCTTGTGGTTGTCGATAGCGACCCCTACACACTACAGAGTACGAACACGACTATCCCAGTTGTTTACACTTGCACAAATTGTTTCAACCTACTATGGACTTGGTCATCAGTAATAAAAACAGTCGGTCGTGGTAAAGCACCGCTGAAAAATACTAGGAATGTCGTTGAGCTAATTAGCAATTCCACAGTCATCCTACCTCAAATGCCGTACTATGACATCTAACATGATGTCTGCAAAAGTTGAGTTTAAACACGCATTGAATCAAGAAAACTGTTGCTGTATGGTTAAGACACTAAACAATCGATGCAACGTAGTCACCTAGCCGACGTATCGGTGAGAATGTAGCTTAAGATAGCACAAAGCCGTAGGGTCAAGCTATATCTTATGCTTAAACAATAAGTAAATCACTCGTCTTGGGAGGAAGTCTTTGCCATAGACCAAGTGGGTATGAAGCAATTGTGTCAATCATGAGAAGCTGCCCAGTCAGTTTGTTTTCCAAACAAAATGAAACAAAACAAAAAAAGAAATCGATATAGCGAGATAGAGAATTTTAAAAAATAGGCGAAAGTATTCATGTTGAGGCTTCGTTCAGCACTGATTGCTGACTTTACTCGGGCCTGTTTTACAGGCCAGGAGGAGGAGGAGGGGGAGCCTGCGTGGTTGGGAGTCAGCATTTAAAATACCATCGGTCCATCGTCATATACATACCGAGCCGTAACTACCAGCTCCAGGAGCACCCGGCGGAGGCGGCGGAGCTGCAGAAGAGGGAGGCGGAGGAGGCGCTGATTCTGTCGGAGGAGGAGGCGGCGGCGGCTCATTTGACGGGGGAGTAGGGCCCTCAGCTCCATACTGTTGTCCCTGTTGCGCAGCAAGAGCAGCAGCATAGTACCATTGCACATAGCTATAATTGTTACGTTAGCTAGAGAGACTTTTCCCCCATCACGTTATTCCACTTACTTAGCGTAGCCACCATAGGCGGCATACGGATCTTGGCCACCGTAGTATTGGCTGTAATGAGCAGAATAATCGATACCGTTACCAGAAGCAGCGGCAGCAGCAGCAGCAGCAGCGGCTGGGTCAAGCCCCATGCTAGCAGCACCAGCGGCACCAGCAGCAGGAACCTGCATGTTAGAAGCGCTAGGCGAGTCAGTGTTACCACGGTTGTCATGTGGCGTGTAGGGGTTGTGCTCGTAGCCTCGGCCATTGGGATGGGCGTGGTTGTCGCGGTCGCGCTCACGATCGCGGTGGTTGTCACGATCTCTATCACGGGGGCCATCCCGGTGGTAGTTCTCACGGTCATCACGGTCGCCGCGATCACCACGGTCGCCACGATCACGGTACCGGCCGCCTCCGTTACGATCGCCTCCATAGCCACGACCGTTGTAGCTTTCATCTCTGCCCCCACGGTAGTGGTCGCCACTGCTGCCGTTGCCACGCTCGCGGTGGTTGTCGTCAAAGCCGCGGTTGAATTGTCTCGGGGGACGCGACTTGAAGTCTTCGTATTGCTGTTTCACACTGGCAACAAGGTCGTCACACAGACTTTTGGCCTCTTCAACCTTGCTAGCATCAGGTCCGCTACATGGGGTTAGTAGTGCACCAGGTAGGTGAGGGGGGATGGAATTTGGGAAAACATACGCCACGTGGAGGAACATGTCCTCATCAGCTTCCTGGTTAGTAGCTTGCTCGAGATATCCAGAACCACGACCCTTGATTTGAACACGGCATCCAGTCTCGTTCTGGATGTGCTTCACGTACTGGCCACCCTGACCAACCACTTGAGCTCTCAGGTTGAAGCCAGGCATAGGGTCCAGACCAATGGAAATCTTGGCTTCAGGCCATTTGCGCTAATGGTTACATCGGGTTAGTATGTCGGGAGGTTGATGCATAATACGAAGTGTGACAACATACTCTACCAAACTCGTCGCGCTCAACCTGCTCTTGAGGCTCGCGGCGGCGGAAGCGACGCTCATCAACCAGGTTGGGGAGATCCTGCTTCAGCATACCCTCAATCTTGGCAACGGCCTTGTCGAGGCCTTCCTTGGTAGTGCTCGTTACGTGCAGATACAGCGGGGGTTTCTGGGCTTATGTTAGTAAAGGTGTGGGCTGCGTAGCATATATAGCTTGTGCCTAGAGTGTCATCGTACCGAGGATGTAGCCATGCTCTTATCCGGGAGATAGTTTCCGCGAGTAGTGATATCGGCGCCCGTTTCTTCTTTGATCTAAAACAAAGTTAGCTCTTTGCCGCAAGCATGAGTGATGCTCTAACAGCCTATGATCTCATACCTGGGCTTGAACAGAGCCCTTGGTCACCAAAAAGCGAGTTTTATAGTCGTTGATTTCGATGTCCTTGATAAAGTCGCCATCGGCAACGTAAACTTCTTCGCGAATCGGACCATCGGCAGCGGTCGGGGTAGTGGAGTTTTCGCTGCCCTTGATTGGAGGCACATCGACATGTTGGATGCCGCGTCTAGCCTGGAGAGAGGCGTTGATTTTGGCAGCAGCGGCAGCTATACGGAGGTGACACAAGAGAGTTAGCAACATGGGCCTAAATTAGCACAGCGACAAGTCAAAGCATCCGTCGCTGATTCGAGACGAAAACCAGTAGCCCATCCAAGAGCGAGGCTTGAACACGACGTGAGGATATCAGGATCGATTCGTACCAGCAGCCGCAGCAGGATCAGCGCCAGCCTTGGAGTTTTGCGGGCTGCGCTCTCTGCCCTCAGATCGTCTGGATGTCGGCGAACGGGAGCGACGGTCGAAGCGGGAGGTGCGCTTGGTCTCGGGCTCAGTCTGATCGAAGCGCGAACGCTTGGGACGATGTTCGGAATCGGCCATGACAAGAGTTGATGGGCAAGAAAAAATGCGATTGCGTCAAGCTACAAATTCTCCCTGGTCGAATTTACGGCGTTCCGGGTTGAAACAAACAGCGAATTTTCGTCTTGAAAGGTGGTGGCGATGATGTCGGTGGTGGGATCGGATCACGATGCGCAAAGGATGCACAAGGCCTCACAAAGAAAGTGTAATACACCCGTAATTCTGTTTGGATTAAGCCAAGAACGTGCCGTAGAGATAATGTTGTGTAATAATGGAAAAGAAAAAGAGAAAGAAATAGAGCGTGTTTCTTGCGCAACAAGCAAATAATACGATTGATATGGGAAATGGCGCAAAGTGTGTCGAGCGACAAATTGTCAACAAAAGCCGGATGTTGAAGACTTTTTTTTTTTTTGGCGACTGGCGAAAAAAAAAAAAAAAGTAGTGAGTTGGCGTCACTCGAAATTTCGGCCGCTGGACAAGCATCAAGGGACCTTTGACCCATTACTAAATTGCGGATGCTTCTTGCACAAACCTTATCTTAAAAGCGGGCCCAAGCATTACTACTAGTACAATAAGCCTATAAAGTGCAACTAAACCGTATGTATCTAAACTTTATCCAAACTTTATAGAACTATAAAAACCTGAATTCTTTTTCCATACTAATTATACTAACTAGACCCTTTATATGTCTGCCTTGCAACTTCTGCCAAGTATACTTCCTTCCTTCCAAGACCTTGTTCTCTCTGCTATGTCTCTTTTTCCGCTAACCTATTTCCTTTTTCAGGCCCGTCTCTGCCCTTTGCATACATAAACAGCCTACACTATAAAAAATGTAACTGTAGCCAGGCGAAGCTTCTCTTCCTTTTTGGTCCACTGCCTAAGCGACTCATCGAAGCACTAAACTACCTGGCATATAGCATAGTCTTTTATTTTTGCTATTATATTACGACAAAGATAAGTCTAGTAGTCAGCCCTTCAAATTCCGCCTCCAAATCCAGCTAGGTCAGCCCAAGGTAGTACAGGCCAGTATAGACCAATAGAATGCGTTATATTGAGCGAAGTCTAGGAATTCTAAAAAGAAATAAAGAGAGAAAACGTAACTGCAATACTACTATATAGTAGAGTCAGAGCGGGGCAAAGCCTAGTAAAGGCTTTATAAAGAAAATTTTGGGCGATGCCTTAGTACAGTAGAAGCACTACGAGAAGAAAGCCGAGGGTGTTTTTGAAGAAAGCTGAGAGGAGGGCTAATGACTAGTAATGGAAATAAAAGAGAAGAAACAGTGGCCTATATAAGAGTACCACTAGTAGAAATAAGGTAGGAAAAACCGGGCCTGACATGTTCATATAGTCAAGGTTCGGTATTATATTATCAGTACCTAATAGCGAATGATCTGCTCTACCTCTCTGCTATATATGTTCTCTCCTCTCAGGAACTTATAGAGCTTGTATTAACCCTATATGAAAATTGTAAGACGATTGATCATATAGCCGAGAAGATGAAAATTGACACAAAGGAATGCGTGATTAGGCACCGCAATCTGTTGAAGGGCGTGAGATCCAGGTCATAATGTCTCGGTTGTCGTTGACGGGGATGGACGAAGATAAAATGAGATATACAATAGTATATATATATAAGATCGATCAAAGTCTATTAGAGATAAGGTAGAACGGCAGAGGAAGGTTAGACTCGAGAAAAATGGCGGAATATACGAACATAAATACCTTAAGCGGGAAGTTCTACTTATGAAATTTTCTTGGCTTCACTTTTTACGCCTCTTGAAATGAGCTGAAAAAAAGAGACATAGTAAATATGGCATGTTCCTGAGCGACGACACGCGTTTACACAGAGTGCAGACACACCATGTGCTTCGCTTCGCTTTGCGGACTCGGTGAATAAAAACAGGACTGATACGGCGTGGCGGGCTTTCGATTCGGTACATTATTGGTAATCCTAAATACAGCAATGTCAAATGCCATGCATAGTCTAGCAAGTACCTTGTAGATAAAATGGTACAAAATGAGACGGCTATTCTGCCATCATATGCTGGCTGGCTGTAATAGTAGATGCATTGTACTTAAGTACTTACTCAATTAAGTAAGTAAGTATATATGTACCCAAGCAGTAAAGTAACATCTGGCTTAGGGAACCATGTCTAGCTCCAGGCTAGGTCGAGTCTTTCCGGCCCAGCCTAGCCTCAAGTCTTGGGTTATGGAGCAGTTGCGATCAGGCACGACACGAGGCATGCAGTATATATATCTGGTAGCAATGCTCTCCTGCAGAGAAGTATGTATGTATGAAGTAGTAGTAGTATGCATAGAATAGAATGTGACTGGTTCTGAGTAGGCAGAATAAAGAGGTGGTGCATTAAATTAGTACATGGGAGATTTGTGCCTAGCGAACTTGAGCCAGCCAAATCTGAACCAACCTTTGCCAACAATTTCCAGACGTGACAGTTTGGGCTCCGTGGATAAAAATAAAAGTACCATGGGATACCAACATGTGTCTGTCTTAGGGGTCTTTTCTTTGTTCTTGATTTGCAGCCTGAAAGAACGAGATGGGGCCCAGACTACTAGCTTGCTACGTATTTAAGTAAGTACTTATGTTACGAATACTTACTTACATGTGTGTTTGAAAGGAAGGAAAAAGAAAAGAAGGGACAAGAAGGGATGGGAGCCTTGCACAGCCCGTCACGCCAGTTGCCCGGGGAGTTTTTGATGTGCTTTATTTGGATTTATTACTACAACTACTACTATTTATTTTCGTATGCAAAAAAGACATGTCGCATGATTTGGGAGAGAAGAACGACCATTTATTCTTCCTAGCAGTATCATTATTATTATTATATCTTTCATGTTCAAAAGTGCAACTCATTTTTTATTGACTACATATCCTGCAATTTTTCACCTCCAGCAGCATTATTTTCTTTTTTGACACTTTATATCGACCTAGAACCTGATAGACCAAGTTGCAGGCAGGCGTGTCATCGCTCTTCTCTCCGATAAGCACTGACAGCAAAAAACTTTGACAGAGCTTGTGAGGGGACTTTTCTCTTCTTTGTCTGTCGGTTGTCCGTCCTCAGTAATCCACCGACCAGCTGGACGTTGGTACTTTTTTCATTTTCAAATTTGGGCACTTTCATGGTCTATCTGGTCCATCCGTTTGTTTTGTTTTTTTTTTTCCTTCTTTCAGCACCCATCAAGTTAAGTAAGTAGGTGTGGTTGCCTGTCTCACACACCTTCTTTACATTTCCTGGCATGCTTCTGCGCCTTTGATTTGTGCCTTTCGTTCTTCAGTGGCCGTTCTTTCTGCGCTCATTAATTTTTCTTCTTGTTCTCTTTTCTTTTCTTTTCTTTTCCTTCGTACCTGTTTTTCTTTTTCTTCTTCGACATACTTGTTTACATTTCCTCAATGATCAGTTTTCGGTGAAAAATGCCCCCGGTATTATTTTCGCCGCCTTCATAATGTCTGAGAAAAGAGGCTTCCGGCGCTTCATAAACAAACTTACGGGAAACCGCCACCAATCTTCTGGCGCGGCAAATGGCCCCGAAACCGCCTTTAAACCGACCGACGCTAACGATTCTCGCTATTCTTCATCTTCATCGGCCCGGTCGAACGTGGTGTCGGCCGTTTCGCCCCGGCCATCGAATGTTTCATATAACCATGCTCCACCATCATTAATATCGGCCGACAATACAGACCCTAACTTGGGTACGCTTAGCTCAACCGCCTCTGCGCCGTTGATGCAGCAACTCAATAATCTCCGCAGCTTACATCATTCAAGTTCAGGGCATTCTCACAGCGACCGTCGCCGCTCAAATCGCCCAAGCGTTTCAGGCAGCCACGGCCGTCAAAGTCGTGCCAGCCGAAATAGTCGACACCATCAGTATGACGCCATGTTAGACGATGATATTTTGTACAAGCTTTGCTATAGCGGCACTGACAATGAGCTGGCTGTTTCTATCCTCCACGGATTCGATCTTCAGCGTGGTGATAGTTGGCCTACCATGCTTCAAAAGTGTGTTCTCATTACAGCCATGACAGATAATACTCAACTTATGGCAGAGTTGGTTTGCAGGGGTGGCAGTATTGGGCCTGAAGTTCGCTCGGGGAACCACGAAACCGTACTTCACCTGGCATCTACCAAGAATCGGGTGACTATGGTTGACTGGCTGGTCCACAACAGCTCATCTCTCATCAACTGCAAAGATGAATTTGGACACACTGCCGACCAAGTGGCAGATATGCGTGGCTACCGCTCGTGTTCTGCCGTTATCATAGCCGCGAGAAACGCTCCCATATCAACGTGTAAGTTAGTTTCCATGTTGATACCAAGGCAACAAAGACCAGAGTAACATTGGAGAGGCACTAACACTACTTGAAGCAGTCGAATTTTGCCGCACTTCGCCTCATGATTCACAATATTACGGCTTGGATCCACCGAACAACTATCAAATGTACCACCATCTGGAAGGCCAGCACCAACAGCACCAACAGCATCAACAATTATATCAACAGCCGGAGCAGCAATTTTACCAGCAACCGGAACAGCAAATCCCTTGCAACTCTCCACCACATGCCAACGACCCGCGTTTTGCTTATTACAACCAACCAGAATGCGGACCTCGGGTGCCTTCAGAGTACCTCTAGTTGCTGTGAATGTGCTTTAGAACACAGGCTCTTTTCGGCAATTCCCAAAGGCAACTATTCTTTTTTTGTTCCTCTCGTTTCTTTTGCACCATATATCTCTGAAAAGGTATTTCGGCCTTTCCCGCTTTCTACACTTGGGCGGTCGAAAAGTTACATGATCTATTTGGCATGGTCCAAATTTATGCAGTCAAGTGCAACTCTACATGCTTCGATGCGACCTTGACTTGCGGGCGTATCGACGGGTATCTCAACAACGGCCTACTCTGCTTCATGATTGCCGGGTAGTCACATTTCAGTGGCTTTTTCACAGGTTCAACCCGCCGTTTGTACATAAAGAGGGCTTCCCAGGGCTTGATTCCACATCTTCTTTTGCCGCCAAGTTGTACTTTGGCATGTTTTCTTTTCATCTTTTTTTTTTCTTTCTTTTCCTTTCGTATCCTTTTCTTTTTCTTTTTTCTTTTTTTTTCCTTCTTTGCATTCTGCATTCGGTCGTGCTCTTATCTGGAAGAGTTGCTACTTTGGTTTGGGTTATTGGGATTCAACGGAGACTCTTTCTTTTGCTTTGCTTTTTCTTTTGCCATTTTTTTTATATTGGGTCATGTATTATACCACATTTTACGTTTGAGTTAGTCAATTTACTGTACAATCTTCCACCACTTACTTTGTACAAAAATAGCTGTTTTGGTCTACGGATCCTGCCTTTCTGTTACACGGCTGTTAGCTTCAAACCCTAGATCACCTATTGGCCAGTGAACCCCATGATCATCGAACATGTTGGGAAGAGCTTGTTTAATAACGCGGCAGCTGCTGGCCAATGCTGACCTTTGGCTTGGTTTTCTAGGGCCCTACAATGCCTGACAACGGCACTTATAGCGCTGATAAGAGCGTCATTAGTAAGAAATATCTCAGGGTCAAAATCCATCACTGAGTCTGATGTATCTACTACTTATAGCTTCATACTTAACATCACTGAATCACAAGTACCCAGTACTTGTGACTTGTTTCTGCCAGGGCCCCCAAAAACAGGTTCCCCACAAAGCAGAGTCCGGCGCCGGAGGCTAACAAGGCTACGGCTGAATCTTATCTCGAATTTTCGCAGGCGAACTGAGGATCTGTTTTCTTCATGGAATTTTGTCCCTATTTTTTCTTTCTTTTTTTTTTTCTTTTCTGCCTTTCCTTTTTTTTTTCTCTCTTCTGCCTTTTCTTTTTTCCCCCTAAACCAGATTTCAGCAGACAAGGAAATCATCTGTCGTGAGCTCGCCACTGTGCCCACGACTCTTTTTTTTCTTATCTGCCTTTTTTTTTTTTCTTTTCTTTTTCTCCTGTTTGAATCAGTCAGTCACTATGGCTTCCCGCCGCCTGTTGACCCCTGTGGCCCAGCTTACCACGGCGGCCTCGTCGCCGCTTTCGCTACGCTCTACGGCACTGGCTGCCCGCCGCTGGCAGTCCAGCTCGACGTCGGCGATTGCCTACAAGGCGCTGCGCCGGCGGTCGGCGCCACTGCCTGTTGCTGAGACGCCGTCATGGACGCCGTCAGCCGCCGTGTCCAATATCTTGTACGAGACGCCGTTGCCGTCGTCGACCCCGCCCAAGCGCCACATCCTCAACTGTCTGGTGCAGAACGAGCCCGGTGTGCTGTCGCGCGTGTCGGGCATTCTGGCCGCCCGTGGCTTCAACATTGACTCGCTGGTGGTCTGCAGCACCGAGGTCGATGACCTGTCGCGCATGACGATTGTGCTCACCGGCCAGGACGGCGTGGTCGAGCAGGCCCGTCGCCAGCTTGAGGATCTGGTCCCCGTGTGGGCCGTTTTGGACTACACGAATGCGCCGCTAATTCAGCGCGAGCTGCTGCTGGCCAAGATCAACATCCTGGGCCCCGAGTACTTTGAAGAGCTCCTGGCTCACCACCGCGAGCTGGCGGCTACCGAATCGGCTGATGGCGACGCGCCGTCGCTAGAACAGCTGTCCAAGGACTTCCACCCTAGCAAGCTGGCGGCTTCCGAGGCTCTGCGCCAGAAGCACCAGCACCTGCGCGACATTACCTACATGGCTCACCAGTTTGGTGGTAAGGTTCTGGATATCAGCACCAACAGCTGCATTGTCGAGATGTACGTTTGAACTTTCTAGATTTCTTGCCCGTTTGCGTGCTCTTACTAACAACGACTTCTCTTGTGTAGCTCCGCCAAGGACTCCCGTATCGATACCTTCCTCAAGCTGATTGCGCCGTTTGGCATTCTCGAGTCGGCCCGTACCGGTATGACCGTCCTGACTCGCTCGCCCCTGTATGAGTCAGAGGACGAGCCCCTGGTTAAGGAGGCTGACGAGGTGGTTGACATCAGCCAGCTGCCTCCCGGCTAGGTCATTTATATCACACAGAATTTGCGGTTTCGAGTTTATTTTTCTTGGGTGGATTTATATATCACGTGGACGAGAGAAAGGAGACAGATCAACAGAATGTGTTCTTTGACAATGAATGTGGTAGCAATTAGCGCGTGGATGAATCATGGTGAATTTTGTGACGCGGCCATGATTGTGTGTGTATGTGTGTGTGAGTTTGAAGAAGAAACGGTAGTCGGTATTAGTACACGGACTTTGGCATGTGAAAAACAAAAGTACTACTACATGGGGGAAAAAAAAAAAAGGCCAAATCCAGAAATGCATTGAAACATTACTGTCCCGGGGCTGCAACGGTTGTGCAAATCCTCCGGGCTCAAAATCACCAGTCGCTTTTGTCTAACTAAGTACAAAAAAATTGAAGAAAAGAAAATTTTAAAAATGCAAGATTTTTTGTTTAAATCTTGCCTTTGTTGACGACAAAGCCCTCGAGCGCAGCTGGAAGAAAATCGTTGGTTAGTTGATGGTTGCGAGGAAAAATAAGAAGAGTAAAAAAAAAGAAAAGTATAAAAAAAAAAGCGTGTGGCGGGAAGCAGAGTAGAAAACTTACAGACAGCAGCCCACAGGCGGTTCTCAGCCTCAGGGAACACCAAAGAGCGATCGCTGTAAAACACCTCATCGTGCACCTCCTCCTGATGGCGCGGCAGACAGTGCATAAACTTCCAGCTATCCTTGGCGCCGCCTCTCTTGGCCAAGTCGTTCGTAATCTGGTAACCGGCAAACGCCTTGAGACGGCGCTGCGCCTCCGACTCCTGGCCCATGGATACCCAGGTATCAGTGACCAGCACGTCAGCGCCCTTGATGGCCTCCTCGGGCACCGTCGTTTCAAGCAGCTTGCCGGGCGACGCCACGCCCTCGCCAGCAGCCAGAATCAGCTTCTTCATGACCTCGGGAATGGTAAAGCCCGTGGGCGATGCCACTGAGATGTCAACTCCCATCTTGACGCAGCCAATGGCCAAGTCAAACAGCACATTGTTCGAGTCGCCAATCCATGCTACCTTAAGACCCTGCAGGCCCAGCCCAGAAGCGGGAGAGGCGCCGGGCGCAAAGGTCTCGTGCAGCGTCAAAAAGTCGGCAATGGTCTGTAGCGGGTGGAAGTCGTCGGACAGAGCGTTGATTACGGGAACGGTCGATTCGGCGGCCAGACCGGTGACGTCGGAGTGCGGGCCGACACGGGCAACCATGCACGAAGTCATGGAGGAAATGACCTTGGAGGTATCATAGAGCGACTCGTTGACCTGTTTTTTTTTTTTTGCAGCATTACCGTTAGTCATTAGTATTTTGAGAGAGTGGGGGATCGCTGGGCCAAAAGCTTACACCAAGCTGGATGTCATCTTTACCCAGGAACATGGGATGGCCGCCCAGCATCGTCACGGCAGCCTCAGTCGACACGCGGGTTCTGGTGCTGCGCTTGCTGAACATCAAGGCGACGGTCTTGCCGGCCATGGAACCGGCCAACTGTGCGGGGATGTGGCCGCCCTTGACGGCAGCCTTGTGAGCGGCGCCGTTGCGGACGAGGGCGGTAAACTCGGCGGGCGTCAGGTCGGCAATGGTCATTAGATGGCGGGGGGCGGCGGTGGCGGTGGCGGAGGAGTAGGCGCGCTTCTGCAGACCGCTAGCGGCGGCCTGGGCGACTTTGCAAGCTTGGGACTTCATGGCTGTGTTTTTGTTTGAGGTTGAATGTTTTGCAGAAAATGAAAGACAAAGACAGATGCAGAGATGAAATCCAACTTGTGTCGCAAAGCGTTCTTTATAGTGCAAGCCGAGTTGGACTAAACAATGAATGGGTCATACAAATCCGCATAGATAACTGGAAGAGTCAAAGCTATTATCGGCGTCATTCTTGGTGTCATTACACAAAGCTCGACGCTTAACGAGCCAATGAGAGCCGACGTAAAGACTTCTTTCCGTGAGTCAAAGCTCTTTTGACTACAGGGGCACAATCCGCTGTAGAGCATTCCCCAGCGCTGTGTCCAGGGCTTTTGGGGCTTCTACACAGTAGGTAACTAGTCTGACGGCAGGGCTTCTACACAGTAGGCAATAATCTGACGGCAGGGCTTCCTACGGTGGTCGAAAACCGTAACGTGCCGGAGTACAGTGTCAACGGGATAATAACACGGGCTTGACCCCGGCCGCTGTCCTGTCCTGTCCTGCAGGTTGTGTTCCTGGGGCTTAATAGGGCTTCATGGCCAGACCCAGCCAAAAAAAAAAAAAAAAAAAAAAAAAAAAAAAAAAAAAAAAAAAAAACATAAGAAATAGGCTTATCTTTTTATCGGCAGCCTCATTTTTAGCTTGGCGCTTGCTCGTAGTTAGTTAGCTACAAGTATTGATCTCTTTGGCTTGGGCGCAAAGCTGTTAAAGCTCGACAGGCAACTCTATCAGTAACTCTACAAGTAACTCTACCAGGAACCAACAGCTATTCAGGCCGAAACAAGACCGGAAACAAACAAGTTCAAGGTCATCAATGTTTTCTCCTTAACCTTTCAATTTCCGTTTTCAATTTCTATCATTATTTTAACCTTCAACTAATTTTTTTTCCCTTTGTTTCTTGATTTTTTTTTCTCTAAATTATAGACTTTTTCGCTCCTTTTATTTGCCTGCTAACAACAATAAACCAAAACCAACTTGTCATATCCGTCATATTTGTTTATCCATGGCGTCACCATCACGGTCGCCGTCGCCATCCGACGATGGTGCTTCATCTCCTGAACCCGAAGCCTTGCCTCAGAGACCTATTTTCGATGAATACAACGGTCACATTCCCTCAAATGAAGTCTCGCCGCTGCTCGGCAACACAGTGACGCGCCGATATGATGGCGTCGCGACTAAAGCTGCGCCTGCTGACGCCTCCTCGACCACCAAGACCATCACAACCAAGTCGACCCGCTCGTTGCTGCCGTCGCTGATTGCGATCATCAGCCTGGGTCTCGTAACGGCGCTAATCATGGTGGGCGTGTTTATTCTGCCGCACAACGTCGAGGCCTACGTCAAGCAGGCTGTTGTTCTTGAGCCCACCAACCTCGCCATCGAATCCGTGACGGCCAACGGCGTCCGCGCCCGCATCCAGGGCACGTTCCAGCTGGACTCGCGCCGCGTCACGGAGGATACGGCGCGCAGGGTTGGAGCTCTTGCGACATGGGCCGTGAACTCTCTGGGCACGGCCGAGACCCGGCTCGATCTGTACCACGCGGTTGGCGGAGACGTCAACTCGCAGCAACACCTGGGCTCGCTCACAGTGCCGCCGCTGGCTATTAACCTGGTCGACGGCCATGTGACGACGCTCGACTTTGTCACGGATCTGATCCCGGGCAATGCCGAAGTGTTCCGCGGACTGGCCAACCAGTGGCTTGACGGCCAGCTGGGCACCATTACCGTGGTCGGCAAGGCCAACGTCACGGTCAACTCGGGCGTGATTCCACTGGGCACTCACTCAGTATCTGAAGCTCTTACGATTGAAGGTCAATCTCTCTACCGCACCTTTGCCGCTGCGTACTTTGGCGAGAAGCGTCTTGTCTAACGATCGCATGTGTCTATTTCTTGTCTTTCCTGTTGCTGTTGTTTTCTTCTTGTCTTGATTCAATATCACTTAATCGAAACTAGTATTTTGTGCATGTGATTTTTGGTCTGCATGTTGAATCGTGTTGCTAATGTGTGTCTTTTTGTGTCAGCAGCCGGAAATGTCCCTTCGATTCCCGAGTACACCATATCTAGCCTAAACTTTCACGACGTGCCCGACGGGCCTGGAAAGTCTGCCGTAGGCGCTGATGTGGCTGTTACGGCGTACAACAAGCACCCGATTCAAGTAAACATTCCGTCGCTGGCCTTTGACGTGCTAATTCCCGACTGCAACCCGCTCGACTCGCAGCTGATGGTTGTGCGTGCTACTACGGATGCGCTTATGGTGACACCGCGGTCCAACGTGACGGCACGAGCCCACGCTGTGGTGCGCAAGATCCCCAAGTCGATTACGCGCGTGTGCCCCAAGAAGTCGATTTCGCCGCTGGATGAGTTTATCAAGCGCTATATCAAGGGCGAAGATGCGACTCTGTTTGTGCGCGGCAGCCACGAGCCCAGTGACGGCACGCCCGAGTGGATCAGCACGATTCTATCGGAGCTGACGGTTGCCGTGCCGTTCCCGGGCCACTCGTTTGACAGCCTGATTAAGGAGTTTTCCTTGACGGATGTCAGCTTTGCGCTGCCGGATCCGTTTGCCGAGCCGGGAACGCCAGATGCCGATCCCAAGATCTCGGGTAGTATCCATGTGGTGGCGGCGCTGCCGAAGCAGCTGAATGTCGATATTGGCGTGACTAACCTCCGTGCGACGGCCGATGTGATTCACGATGCGCGCAAGTTTGGCAAGCTCCACGTCGATCAGTGGCACGCGGCCAACTCGAGCAAGGTGGCCAATGAGACGACGGGCGACATGACTTTGGAGATTGACTCGCGCATTGACAATGCGCCGCTCACTATCACCGACTCGGATGTGTTTTCAGATGTCGTGCAGCGTCTACTCTTTGGCGACTCGGATATCAACCTGGATGTTGATGCGTTGGTTGACGTCAAAGTCAACACGGCTCTTGGAGAGCTGGTGCTCAAGGATGTGCCTGCGTCAGGCAAGATTCCGGTAAAACGTCCGTCTTTATTCTCACGAAACTAAGTCGAGGTGGTTCCTTTTTTTTATTATTTTCTTTTTTCTTTTGTTATTCTTTGCTTTTTTCTTTTGTTATTCTTTGCTTTTTTTTTTCTTCTAGTTTCTGACTGTCTGTTTTCCTGGTCTTTATTATTTTTTTCTTTTTTTTTTCTCTCCGTTGCTTTAACCCTGGAGACACAGCCTTGCCCACCCAGCTGCATCTCACTGACTTGTTTTTTTTTGTCTTTCTGTAGATCTCTCTGATGGCGGCTCTCTCCAGGACGGCCTCGATCCTCAGATTAGCGAGCTTCGCATCGTCGACTCTTCACCTTCGTCCATGACGCTTTCTGTCCTGGTCAATGTTACAAACCCTACGCCCTACTCTGCGACAATTCCCTATGTCAACGTCCACTTTTTCAAAAACGGCTCGCTGCTGGGCGATGCTACTCTGCGCAACGTCAATGTCACGACAGGCCAGAATCGCAATATTCCTGTCACGGCCACCTGGACCCCAAGCAATGCCGGCAATGATGCGCGCAAGGTTGGTGTTGATTTGCTCTCGGAGTATATTTCGGGCTTCAACACCACCATGACGGTCAGGATGCACGAGAAGAGCGTGCCGGCCTGTCCTATTCTCGGCCGCTCTTTGTCCAACATAAACATTACAACCGCCATTCCCAGGCTGTCTACGCCTGGCCGCCACCACCATGGCGATGGTGACGACGACAAGAAACCCGACTTTATCCGCGACGCCACCTTCCACCTCTTCACTTCTACCGCCAGCTTCACGCTGCTGTCACCGCTGCAATACGACACGATTTACGTGTGCAGCATCAACGCCACGGCCTTTTGGAACCACACGGAGCGCGTCGGCGAGATTCTCTACAACCATCCGTTTGCGGCGCCGCCGGGCGCGTCGATGACGCCGCGGCTGCCCGTCGACTGGAGCGTCGGCTCGGTCGGCTACGATAAAGTGCTGGGCGCGCTGGGCGGACAGTTGAAGCTGGATGCGCGGGCGAATGTGACGGTAAGGGTTGGGGTTTATGAGGAGACGGTTTGGTATGTTGGGCATGGAATTGGGGCGAGTGTGCGCCTGTGATTTTTTTTTCTCTTATTTTCTGTTTCTTTTTTTCTTTTTTTCTTTTTCTCTTATTTTCTGTTTCTTTTTTTCTTTTTTTCTTATTCTCTTATTTTCTGTTTCTTTTTTTCTTTTTCTCTTTTCTGGTTCTTTTTTCCCTTTTTTTCTGTCTTGCTGCTTACGATTCCATTGGCGTTTTATTTTATTTTTTCGAGGGTTGTTTGGTTTTGCTCTTCCTTTTTTACCTTGTTTCTTTTCCCGTTTTCGCTACAGTACAGACTCACTCGACCAGATTTTTCATTGTTCTTTCTTTTTTTTTTTCTTATATTCCGTTATTATTATAAATGGTAGAAATCGCAATTCGTTTTTTTTTTTGGGTACTTACTCTGTACTCCGTGTCCACTGCACTTGCTTCGTACTTCGTATTTCTTGGTCAGCCTGAATGTAACCCCACGGCTGCCCGGCCCCACTCTTTCTGTCGGGAAGCTATCCGGCTTTAGACTTTTGATTTTTGCTCAAAAAGTGATTGATTTCCAGAGAATTTCTGGCCTTTTGTTCATACCTCTTTTTTTTTTTTTTTTTTTTTTTTTTTTTTACTGTACGCATTTCCTTCAACCATATTATTTGGCATTATAATTTTTAATTCTTATAAACGCAGTATCTCGTTATTTCCTATTCTCACATTATCCTATTTACAACCTCGTTGCTCGTTTTCGCCTCCACCCTGCAACCACCATCTTTCCGTACCGCCCGGACCCCCCTCCCCGCCAAAAAAAAAAAATACTGTTACGCCACCCACGGTCGATCTCACGTGACTTCGAAATGGCCTCTCCCCACGTCACGCTGTACGGCTACACGCCGCGCGTCCGGCCCAGCCGCGTGCTCACGTTTGCCTGGTTGGGCGTCTTTTTCACGGCGCTGCTGTTTGTGTGGAAGTACGGCTTGGGCACGCTGGCGCCGCAAACGGGCAAGCCGATTACGGGGCTTGAAGATTAGGCTTTGGGAAAGGTCTGCTTTGCTGGGAGAAACGCCTGTTGGCTATCGGTTTTCGACTGTCTTGAATAGCAAACGAAGCTGGGAAGAAATAATAAACATCTGTTTTTAAACAGAGAAAAAGCTACAGTAAATGAAAACCAAAAACGCCTGAATAAACCAAAACCCACCCCGTAAAGAATACCTAAGAACAAATCGGTTATAAAGCCCCTCTACGCAAGCCGCACACCCGCCTCCTTGCGCTTCTTCAACTGCTGTGCCGTCACCGAACTCATGCCAACATTCTGACTGGCATCCAGCATCGACTGTGCCTCGCGCCGCTTCTCCTCCTCAATCTTCTTGAGCTTCAACTCAGTCTTGCCCTTGCCCGAGCCCTTTCCGTGGAAGGCGTGGCTCAGGTGCTTAAACGCCTCCTTTGTATTCAGCCGCCGGCCGTCGTCGTCAATGTACTTGAGCTCAAACGTCGGCACAAAGTTTTGCGAAAACAGCTCCGCCATCTTGCGCGACTGCTGCGTCTCGCGCTGTGCGTTTTGGTGCCGCGCGTATTCCTCGCGCTCGCGTGCGCTCATGCGGTCCAGCCGGCCGCTGTTGCGGTCGCGTTCACGCTGCTGTCGTGCTTGTTCTTCCATGTCGACTTCCATCTGGCGCTTCTTGGCCAAAAAGTCCTGCTTCTTGCGGAAGGCCTCGTGCGTTTCGCCGCTTTGTGTTTCCTTGAGAATGCCGCGCTCGCGTAGGAGGGCAAGCGCTGAGCCCATGCTTTGGGAGACGGTCTTTTCTTGCATGAGTTCCTCGTCTTCGCCGTCTTGTTGGTCCTCCTGAGACTCGACAGGGAACTCGGCGTACTTTTCCACTGGCGTAGCCTCGCCCATGGCGTGGTCGCCCTCGGCGTCATCATTAACGGCAATGGGCTTCGGCTCAGCCTTGGTCTTTTTGGGCTTCTTAACCACCTCCTCTTGTATCGCGCCAATTCCCGACACAAACTCCGACACCTCGCCAATCACCAGGCCCGCAGACTCTTCGGCTTCCGGCTCGTCCTGTACGTCCTCCTTGAGCTGTCTGGCTAGATCCTCCGGGCGCATTTTTTTGCGCTTTTTGAGCGCTTCGCGTCTCTGTTTGGACAGCGCAGCTTGTAAATCGTCGTCGTCGCCGAGGTCGGCGTCGGTGGCTTTGCGCTTCTTGGAAGGTGTCGGATCGACTTCCATTTCTTCCATCGGGGCCGGGAACAGGTCGTCATCGTCAATCGTCTTTTGGCGTGTGGACTTGGACTTTTTGCCCTTTTTGGGCTTCTTAACTTTGATTTCGGAAATGTCGAGGTAGTCAGAGGAGGGTTGGCCGGAGCCATCTAAGAAGGGGGTTAGTACTAGAGAATTATGACTCGTGAGGTCAAGGAAACGCACTAATCATGTCAATGTCAATGCCCTGCGGCCTCGCCTTGGTCTCGCTCTCCAGCAAATTTCCAAGCGCAGCCACAGCGCCGTTGGTATCCAGCGTAAACTTCTTGCCCTTTTTGCCGTAAATCTCCTCGTCGTACTTGGAAAGCATGCCAGCCTCGTTTGTCTCGTCTAGCGGGTCGTAGTCTGGCCTCTTCTTCTTCAGATCCAGTCTCTCCTTGAGCTTTTCCTGGTCGCGAATATCGACATTCTCCAGTTCATCGCCGTCCTCTTCCAGCTGATCAATAGTCGCATCCTTGAGCGTCAGAATCTGCTCGTCGCCATCGCCAAACGTCGTCATGTCGTGCGCGACCTTCATGCCCGCCAGATCCTTGGACGTATACTCGAGCGCCGCGGCTGCCTGCGCCTCCGCCTCAGCTAGATCCTGCTCCATTTTGCGCGCCTTGTCAATCTTCTTCTGGCGCTTCTTCTGGCCCACCAGCCACGCCTTGGCATCGACATCGGCCGTGTTATCGTCGCCCAGGCCCTTGCCCTCGAGAAGCGCATTGCGTTGCGCCTTCTCGCGCTGTTTCTTGATAGCAGCTGCGCGCTCGGCACGCTTGCGCCGCTCAGCTTCGGCTGCCTGTGCTTCGCGGTAGTTATCGTAAGCAGCGGCTTGGCGCGTGTCAATCGTGCTGGCCGGCTCGCCGTCGTCGTCGCTGGCGTTGGCGCGGGCGTCGGTGTCGGAAGGCGAATCGGCAGCTGGAGCGGCGCCGGGAACGGGCAGCGGCTTCATTCCCATGGCCACTCGCAGCTTGTTCTGCTCTTCAATCATAGCAGCATCCATTTTGGCAAGTTGGGGCCTAGCCAGTTGATTGGATTATGGTGATGGCTTGGTGGAGAAATTTGGTGCTTTCGCAAACAAGTTTTTTGATAATGCGACAAGGCTGAGCTTAGGCTAGCCTTGTGGTAGCCTACAGGGTTCCGCTCTTCTGGGACTACAGGGGTCCGCTTCTATGAGTTTCTAAATTACGGACTCTCTTTTTCAAAATTGCAACTAGAGCCGCCTCCACTTGCCCCACTATTAAGCAGTATAAAAGCTCAGCACTCCCCATCTGTTGAACTTTTTTCTTCTTCTTTCTTAAAATTCATGGAGCTGTGCCCTGCGATCCCCTGGCCGCCGACTTTTTTTCTGGGAGGACTTCACTTGTGTTGTTTTTCTCAGAGAGAGAGCTGGATTTTGGTTTCAGGGTCGAACGCAGCGGCAGTTTGATCGTTCTATAGAGCCACCCTAAACAATGGTGTTATCTGATCAACAGTTTCTAGAGTAGCCAGCCGTCATACATTTGTTTGACTCTGTTGAGCTCGCGGTAAAACGCCGAGTGCAATGGGGGAGAATGGAGGCATATGCTGAGACCACTATATTCCACCCCTTTTTTCCAAGGTCATTGACTGATGAGGTTGAGGATAACCATAGCTGGTCACATTTCATTTTTGAATATTCTTTTTTTTGTAGAAATATATTGTGAAAAATTTTCCCCGTTCATATCGCACCAGCCGGCAGCGGCTGACGACAGCTGTATATCTGGGGTGCAGTCGAACACATGTCACTTGAAGGCTGTTGCATCGTTGCTGCATGTCAATACACGGCTCTTGAATGCTGAAAAGCCACTGTAAAACACATCACGACTACTACTCCGTATTATTGATTGTTTCTGCTCCAACAGGACCTGTCGGCCTTTATTGATGCTATTTTCACACGCCCTAAAAACTCAAATAACTTACAAATGAAAGAAAAAAAACAAACAATTACTGTTCAGATCATCACCTAAATTCCTTCCCATTCTCCTCCTGCGTTCCCCTCCCATTCTCCTCCTGCGTTCCCCTCCCATTCTCCTCCTGCGTTCCCCTCCACTACCCCTCTGTTTGTAGGCGCAATTCAATGCTGCCAAAACTGGTCAGCTAGCCTAAGAGCTAGAGACCGAGTACGAACCGTCCCAGGTAGCAGAGACAGTGACCGTGCTGGCCGAAGATCCCACACTGAGGACCTTGTTGCTGCCGCTCTCCCAAGTAATGCCACCGTTGGAGCCAACGCGGATGAACTTGAACTCCAGACCCGAACCCCGGGGAATCGACACCGAGACAGACCACAGCGGCCTGCTCGAGGTGTACGATGAAGCCGACAGGGCAACGGCCGAGGAGGGAGCCCACGAACCGAAAGCAGTAGTGTTACCAACAACCTTGATGTTCTCGCCGTAGTACGTGGTAGCCAGCTCGTTGAAGGTCACGATAGCGTTGCCGGTCGAGCCGCCAGAGCCGCCAGAGCCAGAGCCGGGAATGCCGCAGTTAGACGCCGCAGTGTAGCTGCCGGTGATGGTGGTGGCCGAGCAAGTGCCAGGGACAGAGACAGAGGAGGCGCCAGCCCAGCCAGGAGGGACAGTGCTGGCACGGCGTTCAGTGGCAGACAGGAAGGCGGCGTACGACCAGGTCAGGTCAGAGGCAGACATCTGCGCACCGGTGGACCTGCTGTACTGCTCGGACAGAACACCATCCGAGGGCGTGTAGGTCTGAACAACAGCCAGGAAGCCATCAGCGTAAGTGGTCACGGCCGAGATGATGGAGCTGAAGGTGGACGAGCTCGAGTCGTAGGTGCCAGCGGTCAGCGAGGGCAGTAGATCCTTGAAGAAGGGCAGCGAGGTCGACGTCACGGTAATGGAACCCTGCAGCTTCCAGGTGTATACGGCATCGTACAGCTGCTCGGCCACGGCCAGAGTGCACAGGTACCACGGGTTGCCGTTGTAGTAAGAGTCCTCGGAGTAGCGGCCAATGGCAATTGCAGTGCCAGCCGACTTACCCGAGTTGATGTTGTAGATGGAGCGGAACGAGTCGACCAGCTTCTTGGTGGTGATGAGCTGCTTGGGCGAGCAGGGCTGGAAGGTGGAGTCGTCGCAGCCGAGTTCGGGGTCGAACAGGTGAATGGCAGCCAGCGGCGAGTTGGAATCAAGACCGGTGCGAGAAACCCAGCTGGCGGTCTGGGTGTTGGACACAATGTAGCCCTTGCTGGACGACCAGAAGCTCTGCAGGTAGCACAGGATCTGGGGGGCAACGGTATCGTAGGACGAGTGCGACTTGCCAAGCTTGGCGGCCAGGGTGGAGCCCTCAACAAGGGCTGGGCAAAGTTAGCATCCGTGCACATATGACCAGTAGCAGTAGTACTAGTATCAATAGTAGTAAACATACCTCTGTATTGAGAAGCCACAGTGAAGAACGACGAGCCCGGAACCTCCTCCCACAGATCGTAGCCGGTCTGGTTCCAGTACTGGGCCACGTAGTTCAGGTCGTTCTGGATAACCTGCCACAGGCCACAGTCGGTGGTGGTGTTGGTATTGAGCAGGTGGTTGTAGTAGCCAATCAGGGCAGTGGCACGCAGAGCCGGGCCATCGCGCTGGGGACGGCCCCACCCGCCGGTGAACTGGGTCAGATCGGCGTTGAACTTGGGCTCGGCCAGACCAGAGCCGTCAGACAGCGAGCCCGAGGGGTTCGACACGGTCTGCAGGTAAGCCTGAGCGGCCAAGTAGTTCTCGATCTCGGGCAGCAGCAGAGTGGTGTTGGTCTCAACGACGTCGACAATCTCCTTGAAGACCAAGGCGGCATCACGAGTCCAGGTGTAGTAGTCTATGTGGTTGTTGTTAGCACTCCCTGGGGGAGGACCTATACAGAGAAAGAAAGAAGACAAACTTACAGTCAGGGTTGTTGTTCGAAGGCGAAGCCAGTACAACACCCGAAGAAGCACCCGAAGCCCTGCAGCCATTCGAACCAATGTTGCAGAGCAGCTTGGCCATGGCAATGGGGCGCTCGGCGCTGATAAACTCATTCAGCGTGGCACGCTTGGAAAGCGGCGAGGCAATGGCGCCAGTGGCAGCCAGAATCCAGGCCGAAGCAGCAACGGCCGACTTGATAAGAACCATAATTGCGGTAGTGGGCAGAGATGATAGACAAACAAGGACGTTGGAAGAGGAGGAACAGGCAGGCAAGCTGGAGATCTCTGAAGAGTCTGAAGAAAAGCTGTGCTTGGTGAAGAGAAGAGAGAGGGAGAAGAAGATGGAAAGGAGGCAGACGGTGGCCCTAGATATATATATTTGTCAGTTCGTGATGGAACAGTGGAGATTAGAACAGAGTGACGCCACTCTGGTCCATCCGAGTGTCAGTCAAGCTCCAGGCCAGACTCTGACCAAGTCTGTTTTGATCTGTTCTCGGTGATGTTTTGTCTCCGCGCCGTTCTTCCATGACCCAAGCCAGACCCGAATCGAGCCAGGCCAATCCAAGAACCCACAGCCAAATGCCACGCGGATCCGCGATTCTTCCCGAAGAAGAAGACATGAAGTCATGGGCCCAGGAAAGGGCCGACTAGCTCAGACTCAGCTAGGCCCGGGAGGGAAAGTGCGGCATTTGAGAAGAATAGGAGCCAGGGCCAGGACCAGAACCAGGACTAGTTCGATGTGCAGTCCAAACGAAACGACAAAAACACCATCATGAAGAAGCCAGGGGGGGGGGGGTGCGGGAGCCGCTCATCGAGCTTGGCGCTCTTGAAAGCACGGCAGACACCAGATGGGCAAATCGTCCGAAGCGTCAGGTGTAGCTAGCCGCCTTGGAGGGCGTGTGCAACGATGGATTACATATCCAGCCAAGCTTAAAGTAGGTATTGAGGAGTGACGGAAGTGAGTAGTGAGTAGTGGGGAGTAACAGAAGTGAGTAGTGAGGAGTAACAGAAGTGAGTAGTGAGGAGTAACAGAAATGAGTAGTGAGGAGTGAACAGAAGTTGAAGCTGAATTGCATCCTCTGGTCGAGATAACAAAGCAGGGCCCGTTCGAAGAGGAGAAGACAAGCAAAAAGAAAGAAAGTGAAAAGGACAATAATCACATGCCAATTACACAGACCAATAGAAGATAAAGGGCAAGAAAAAAAAATAGAAAAAGAAAATCCCAATGATACCCCAAGAACATGCGGGGAGATGGAGGGGGGGTTTGAGTTCTTTGTTTTCTTTTTTTTTGTTCGTCTCTCTTTTTTTTGGGGCCCCGTCGTTTCAATAAAGTAACCCCATATTTCGTTTTTCTTCCTTCTTCCCCAGAGCTTTGCCCCAGATTTGCCCAAGTATTTTTTGTGGTCCTTTATTATTCGTGGTCCCAGAGTGGAAAGACCACAGGAGAAAAACAGAAGGAGAGAAGAAAGGAAAGAGTAAAATAAACGGCCCGAAAACCGGTTTCTGTTCTGTACTCGTCTTCTCCAGGTCGGAAATGCAACTGCAACTCTAAAACGGGTCTGACCCGGTCTGACTGGCCTGGCCTACTTCGTGCTCACCTCACCTCATCTCACTCCGACCCCCCCCCCCCCGACTCACGTCAACTCGGACGAATGCCACTCATACAAGGCAAGCAAGCAAGTATGACACCTGCCATGGAATATAAAGAAATACAATGCAGTGTAGTGTAGGGTAGTTCAACTTACCACACATGACGGCCAGGCATCTTCCGAGATCTGGCTCGCCGCTGTCCGACATCAAACTCGACTATGCCTCTGCCGTCCGGAAGGGCCATCTTTTCCTTGGAAGTGTTCATGGCTTTCTTAGTGTTCCAATAAATGCTGGAAACGAAATAATAAAAAGATGGACGGAATAACACAGCGAAGTTGGCAGCGCTAGATAATGGATGGGGCGTGTTTCTGCTTCACACACCCTGGTGTAATAAGCCTAGCATGACATGTTGTTAGTACCAATATAACCTCATCCATCCATATCACGAATGCAGGCAGTGTCAGAAACAAAGACAATAGTTCATCTCGCAAACGCCACTCAGCGCTTCTGGCCTTGGAACTTAATTCCAGTTGCAGCGCAGCAGTTATACACTCTTTCTTAGACGGACCGTGCGCTGCCTTGTCCTTTGCTCATCTTATACGCCCCCTCTAAGGTCTTTGCACTTGGAGAACCTTCCGCCCATCACCAGTCCTGGTCCAAGCCAACAACACCCTCTTCTCTCTCTGGCTCGTGTTCTATCGTTTCTGTCGATGCCTGTATGTCTCTTACCATGCCATTTCATCCTCTCATCTTTCTCCATTGTCGTCTCCTTCGGCCGTTTTCCGTCGAAAATGAAGCCGAGAAGAATGGACGGGTAAGATATCACAATAACACAGCGTCATGGACGAGCCCAGAGAGAAAAAGGAAAAGAATGAGACATGATGAGAAAAAGGATCCCATGACACGAGAATATACAGTAGCCATATGAGGCTAAAGAGATACATCAAGAGAGAGAAGTGGCCCAGGCGCCAAGGTGGGCTCTTGCTTGCCTTACCACCCCCATACCAATAGTAGTACTAGAAGACAGGACAGACAAGAGCGGGTAAGGCCATGACAATACGACTTACTATTCCCAAAAAGGGAACTGGCAAAAAGGCAAGTAAAATTGCACGAGAAGGAAAAACGCGTTACTCACTAAGACCTCAATATACAAATGGCCTGTCGTTTCTCGTGATTTAACAGCCTAAAACAAGGGATAGTAGTACTACTAACCAGTCCCGACGTTAACCTCGAGGTGCTAAAGCCGGTGAGTTTTCGGAGACGTCTAACGCCGACAAGAAAAGAAAGATGAACTAAATAGAGGAAAGAGGGTCGTACCAATAGTGGAATTTTGCGTTGGTTATGTTATTTGCGGAGACCGGGCGACGGGGCAGAAAAATAGCAGGGGAAATATTAACAGTAAAGAGCAAGCAAAGGAAATAAATTCCCTTGTCAAAATGGAATGACAAGAGAGTTGAAAAAGTGTAAAGTGAAAGGGGAGTAGAAAGGTTATCAAAAGAAAAAAAAAGGCAACAGCAGAAAGAAAAAAGAAAACAAACGTTCAGTCAGCCTCACTTGGTCTGTCCCCTGATAAGTACTCATATCTGCTGTATGTACTACGTTTGTACTGTGTGTGTACCTCGTACATACATAAATAAGTTGCCAGGTAGATATGTATTCCCCTAATGCTCCTCTGCGTTGTTGTTGGAGAGCTGACACACAACACTGGCTCTACCAACCAACTTGGTCCGTCTTCCGTTTCGGGATTTTTCCTTCTTACACGGAGAAGCGTAACTTTTTGGTCCAGACTTTTCCTCAATGATTTTCTTTTTTTTATTTGCTGAATGTGTGCACTGTTGTCCTGATGTGAGATGCATCTCAGCTCAAAAGTTTCACTTCCCGTCCCTTACGCCTTTGGCTCACTGAAGTAGCCCAAAAACGATGAAACAAAAAGGGCTGCCATGTCAGTCTTACCGGCCAGCCCTTTCTTTTTTGTCTTTTTTTTTTCTCTTTGTACGCGGTATGTATTGACATGTGAAAAACGTGGGAAAAACAAAGCTCAAGCAATGCAAAGAATGGTGTAATCGTAGCCTCATAAAACCACAAGTTCACACTCGCTGGCCATGTGACCCTATAAAAAGCCCAAAAGAGAATAACGACCCCGTCAAAGATCAAGTACAACTAGTACTACCAGCAGCAGTACTTCGTAGGGCCAAGGCAGGCCAATTAATAAACGTGAAAGCTGGGATATGACAGGCCTATGACAATTTATTCTGCTATCTAAAGAGAGTGACATGGCAGACCGCCCTGCTTGTGCAAAATCAAAAACGGAAAAGAATGTGCCTTTTTTCTCACCTGCAGAATCCCGTGTAAGCTGCTTTTCAAAGGGGTCCGCTCTCCTTTGCTTTTTTTTCCTTCTTTTTTTTCTTTTTTTGGTTGGGCCTGCCATATGATAGGGTTAATTACTATAGTGCTATTGTAACTTTTTCTTCTTCTTCTCTTTCTTCTGCTTCTTTTTCTTCTCGCTGTCAGTCTGATATGTCAGAGGCGTTCAAGAACCCTCTTAAAAAAATGAGAGTTTCTTGTTTTTTTTTTCTTTACCCGTTATCGTTTTCTTTTCTCACAGTTCTTTTTTTTCTCCAACAACTTTGATGCCCATGCCCCCCTCACATTAACCCCGGAAATATTGCATATAGAACAGTCACTTGACCTTAACTGATTAGCCTTTTTTGCAAAATAAACAAGGTCCAGGAAAAAAAAAAAAAAAAAAAAAAAAAAGAAAGGAAAAAATTACTGGTCAAAAGGTAGGGAACAGGGAAGTTTGTCTCAGCTTTTTACTATGACTTGAAAAGCCAAGTTTCTGCGCTAAAAAGTCTTTGCTATTCTTCTTCCCCAGAGAAAGGAATTGAGCTGGAGAACCGAGGAGTCTGACAAGTATAAAGGGAACAAGATTTTGTTTACACTGCCTGCGGCTTCTTATTAGTACACTGTAGTACTGTAGTACTGTACGTACGGCCAAATCAAGGCAGCCAGCTAGCTACTACATAGTAGTACTGACTTATGTCGGGTGAGTTTATTCACCCTCGCTATCGCTCTCGGGTTTCCTTTAATATTGCCTTTTTTGGGGCTTAATTGTTGCTTCTGTTTCTCCTTCTTCTTCTTCTTCTTCTTCTTCTTCTTCTTCTTCTTCGGTCACGATTTCGTCGTCGGGGCATCATGCTGACGCATACAAATGTTCAGTCAGTCATGGGTTTCTTCGCCGCCATCAAAAAAGGGAGTAATGAACACAAAAGCTGTTGTACGGATCGAAAGTTGACGATGTGCCGACTTTGCACCACGAACACGAAACACATCCCGGGCTACACTGGATCGGCTTACCCACCCAGTGGCTGATCAACTCTAGATCTTCATAACTCAAGCCTCGTTTTTTTCTTGCCATATGAAAAATAGAACAGGGAGAAAGAAAAAAAAATTTGACCAACAGACAAAAGGCCAAATGCAACGAGGGCACGCAATGTTAGTACTAGCAATACTAGTACTAGCAAAAGCAGACGGATAGCGCCGGACTTTGCAGACGTGTCTCATGTGGTGTTCAGGGCCCGTGCTTGTGTTCATACTCGTACAGGTATCCGTGCTTGTTCTTGTGTAATGAAATCCGCCTGTGTTAGCCTTAGGAGCCGGAATTCGAAGAAGAAAAAAAAAGAAAAAAAAGAAAAAAAAGAAAAAAAAGAAAAAAAAAGAAAAAAAAGAAAAAAAAAAGAAAAAAAAAAGTACTACTGGTACTAGTAGCAATAGTGGTGGTATTGGTGGTAGCACCACTACTACTACGTAACGAAGTTGGCAAACATATTCTGGTGGGCTGACGGCTGGGTAGCAAAGAAGCGGAGAACATCGAATCTTGTCATCGTATTGGCAAACTTCTTGCTTAAGTACCTACCACACAAAGAACTATAGTTCGACATATGTTCGTGCCTATAATAGTCGTCTAGTATAGGGAGTGTGACACCAATGTTACCATTATGAGTAGGCCGTTGGCACCCGAGTGACCCCGGATTACAAAGCTTTGATCATATGTAATCTTATTAGAGTGTCGGTCGAGTTTATTTTGGTGACCAATGGGCCGATAGGTGAGGGAAAAAAAAAAAAGCAGCCAGTACATTAGTACTTTGTAAGTCTAAAAAGCGACAAGGTGGTGGCTTGTCGAGGTTCATGATTGGCGGCAAAAACTGTCGAAATCAGGAACTACGGAGTACTACTACTAGTAGTTTGAGTTAGCGTGAAGAAAATACTGAGAATAGAATACAATGCGTCTTGAACGATGACATGTGGTAGCACTGTACTACTAGAACAACTTTAGCCTAGTTCTTACTTGAAAACTTGCAGTGAAAATACAAGCCTAGCCCAAAGGTTCTACTTTGCGGAGAGATGGAAACTTTCGGATTATTGTCAGGGGGTTTTTCGGCATGCAAGCAGGAAAAAAAATAGACTGTGCGTTTTGATAGGATGAGAAAAGAGGGCAGAGAAGGTGGATTTCTGGGCGAGGAAATAAAGAGCCAGGTTCTATCGGAGCCAGCCCTGTTCCCTGTTGGCGATAGTGCTGTGCTGGCAGGTTTACCGTCAGTTTGTGTCCTTTCATCGTTACTGATGCGTCCTTCCATCGCTACTGATGCGTCCTTGGCTTGACTAGGGCAGCCGCAAACAGGTAACGGCGAAGACGTTGAAGAGTTTTCACGTCATGGCGTAAATCGCAGCGAGACAAGAAGAAGAAAACAAGAAAACCACAAATAAAGAACGAGACTAGAACCCGAAAATAGAAGGTCAGGCAACTTGGTTCCGTGATGTTCAAACAGCTGACGAATGACTTTTTTTTTTAGCAAGTTTCTTTTAAATAGGCCGTTGGAGATCGAAGGAAAAGTATGGGGAATAAGGGACACGGACTTTTTAGCAACACGGGCGAGAAAAAAGAAACGCATAAGAAAAAGGCCAAAATCCAAACGGGAAGAAAAGGCTGGGGTTACAAATCTGGGGCTGAAGCAAGGATTAGGGTAGGAAGGCGCTTTGCGGGTTAGCGCTGTACTGGACCTGCAGGGCCCGCTTTAGCACAACGCACAACTATAAACTAAGTTGGAGAAGCAAGCAAGAGGAAACGACGAAGAAAAAGGAACTTTTGAAGAAGTTTCTGCAAAAATGGAAAAAAAAAAAAAGAAGAAGAAAAAAAAAAACAAAGGAGCAACAAGATTTGGCCTTGGAAGCACTTGGCTAGAACAAGCAAACAGAAGCTCGAGGAATCAAGGGAAATTAAGCATGTAAAGGAATAAAGCTTACTCGTCTCCTCTTGCCCATTCGGCAAAGATTGGCCAACACAGACAAAGATTATTGTTCCCGTAGAAGCAGCGGGTATGAAATTAGAAGGCCAAGAAGCTATTATGCTCTGGTAGTCCTACTAGTACTACTGCTTGTGCTACTACTGTAGAGTCGGGTGAGTTATTTCACAATCTTGCGACAGTCATGTCCGAGCTTCCCAGTTGCTGGCGTGAATCACGTGTCAACTGCCATTTTCTTCCGACATCATTCTCCTTTGCATTCTACTGTTACTAATGAAGGCAAAAAGGCTCTGCGTTAGCAGCAAGGTGTAGGTGAATAAGTGGATACCGACCTGTTTTGTTTGTGCAATACATACAATACAAAAGGTAATAGCGGATATAACGGGCCAACAGTGGTTCGTTCCTGGAGAATGAACGCCTGCCAAGTCCCGAACCAGATCCATAGGTTGTATTTGTGTGGCAGCACAAGCCAATAGCGGTTTTTTTTTTTTCTTTTCTTTTTTTTTTCACAAAAGGAACAAGCATGAAGTAAGCAAGAAAAGTGTACAAGAGCGTATGATAACCAACCCAAAGCGCCTACAACCCCCCTTGTCATCCATTTGCGGGTCTCACGCACTTTTCACATTTATTCTACCCAGCGGTAGCCGGCGTAAGAACAGGAAGTGGGCGTTTGCCGATGATAAACACGGGATGAATGAAAAAAAATATATATATATACGGAGTAAAAAAAGCGCAGAATAAAAGAAGTTTCAAGACAAGAAGAGGACCGTTCGGCCGACCTGCTGAATGAGTAGAGCAAACAAACCACAAGAAAAGGAAGGCCAGAACAGAGAGAGAAAAAGAAATAGGTATACCCCCCCCCCCCCCG
>LKBB01000004.1:82925-104721 GCA_001513885.1 Thielaviopsis musarum
CCCCCCCATGGCCCTGCGCAGCGTTTTGCTTGTGGCGGCCCTACTGCGTGCAAAATCGAAAAAGGGAAAACATGAATGCAAGAAAGAGGCAGACGACAAATTTTCAGGTCAGCAGAACAAGATGTCCATTAAAAAAAAGCCCCCACAAGCAATTAGTTGACAAATCAATTGTACTTGTGCGTTGACATGATGTTGTTTTAAGGAGACGTAGCTATAAGACCGGACTTGTGAGGAGAAACGCAAAATGAAGTGCGTTATGCATGGCTTGGTTTGTGAGGTTACGTTGAAATCTCATTCGTTCATACACAATGTCATACACAATGTCATACACAGTGTTGTGAGACTCACTCTCTTGTGATTTTCACTTGTGGTTATAACCGAGCAGGATTGGTATGACGCATGGTGGAAACATCCGCCAAGCCCGCTGACACCTGGACATCGGGAACTAATGACGATGTTTTGTTCACAAGTACTCCGTACAAACCTACAAACCGAAAGTGTGCGATCACTTATTCCAGCAAATCCAGAGGTGCGTACAGCAAGCGCAAAATCGCCACTTGAACACGTACATCGTGCATTTTTCTGCAGACCGCCTTCGCCTTGGTCTTGCTTCAACTGTTTTCAAAGCAGGGAGAGTGAACGAATAGACATTAAACACAAGACGCACGCTCAAGCGTTTTCCTTGCCTCCTGTTTTTTTTTTTTTTTTTTTTCTCCTTTTTTTTTTCCTTTTCCTTGTTCCCTGGCAAATCACGGCGTGGAGAATCGGAAGTTCCGGCTATCACTCGGAAGAAGAGTACGGAAAAGCTCCAGCAAGTGGGGTCTGACAAGGGATTTCCAGGGTTGAGTCCCAAAAAAGCTCTGCATTGTGCTGTATTTTATAGCATTTTTTTTTTCAGCCGCTCTTGATCAAAGGAAAAAGTGGGTTGCATTGCAGAAGAACAAAATGCAGGTGAAAACTCAGGGCATAAATAACCCTACCATATACACATGGTTAAGGGTCATGCCACTACTGGACGCCACACTTGCAGTTTTGTGTTGTGTGGCGAAAGGTCGTGAACTAAAGCGAATGCAGAGCGACATCATACTTTCATTCACAGCGTTGACAATTTAATTCCATCTCCATGATCCATTGGGACCTTTTATTTCATCATTCGCTGCATCTTTGTTGAGTCTTGTATCTTTACTGTGCGCGCCAGTAGGACTGAAATCAAAGCAAGGCAAAGCAAAGCAAAGCAAATCAAATCAAAGCAAGGCAAAGCAAGGCAAAGCAAAGCAAAGCAAAGCAAAGCGTGATAGACCAGGTGCTGTACTTGGGAAGCTGAGCGCGAAATCACGCTGAAGTGAAGTGAAGCGAGCTGAGACAAGTGAAGCTAAGCGGAGCGGAGTCTGCGCCGAATCCGACCAAAGGTCATGCAGTGAGATTTGAAATTGCTTTTTGGAATCGGAATCGGAATCGGCGTCGCGTCATTATCTAGGACGCGAATCTCTTTACCCCCCCCCAAAACGCCTGCTTTCTGGATCGGACGGAGGAAGCCTGAAAACGGACTCAGCCATCGCACCGCAGAAGCACGGCGCGGCCCCGGCCCCGACCCCGAACCGACCCGACCCCGACCCCGAACCACAGAACCGACCGACCGGCACGGAGCCGACCCGACTGCAATCATGCCGGCACCAACGGGCCAGGCGGCCTACAAGAAGAAGGACGGCATAATTGGAATCACGATTGACAACAAACATGTCACGTGGACGCCGATGCCGGGAAACGGCGCGCCGACGGTGTCATTAGCGGTGGCCAACATTACGAGTACGTTGGTTTGCCGGACATGAAAGACAGTGGTGGTGGTAGTAGTTAGTAGTAGTAGTACTAGTAGTAGCAAGGCAGTAGCTAACGACGACAGATCTCCAGCAGACACCCGATAGCGCCCCGAAAGTCATGCTCAAGATTTTTGAAAAAGGAACCGACGGCGCCGAGCCCGTTCCGTATCTCTTCCACTTTAACGCCGCCGAAGCACGGCCACAAGCCAACGCCGTCAAAGATGCCCTCTCGAACCTGATTACCGAGCTGCGCGCCAACGACCCCAGTGTGCCGAAACCGGCCGGCAGCACATCGACGCCCAAGAACGGAGAGACGACGCCTGCTGGAGTTGCTGCCGCTGCCGCCGGCGCAACATCCGGATCCATGGCATTTGCAGCCACAGTCAACAACGCCCAGCAAGCCACCAAGTGGTTTGATGACAACCAACTCAAGCATGACATTGAGCTGCAGCAGTCTCTTATGAAGAAAAACCGCGCTCTGCATCAGACGTACATGGAGGCGCGGCGCACGAAACCCGACGCTATTTCCGACGGCGCTTTCAACGCGCAGTTTTGGTCAACGCGCACGAACCTGCTGCGCGCCCACGCCATCGAGACGCACCAGAAAAAGGGCGCGTACAATGTGCTGTCGATGGTGAAGCCGCGCACGATAGACGGCGAGCTCCGGCTGAACCTTAGCGTCGAGCAGGTGCAGATGATTTTTGCACAGCACCCGCTGGTCAAGCGCATTTACGATGAAAACGTGCCCAAGCTGAGCGAGAGCGACTTTTGGTCGCGCTTCTTCCTCAGCAAGCTGTCCAAGATGCTGCGCGGCGAGCGCGTTACCGATGCTGATAACCGCGACGCGCTGTTTGACCGGTACGATGCGGCCGAGGACACGCGTGACTTTTACTCCAAAGTGCTGAGTCAGCAGGTGCCGGCCATTATCGATATCGAGGCCAACGAGGAGGACCAGGGCGGGCGGCGCACGGGAAACCGCGTCGATGTCGAGATGCGGCCGCGCAGAAACGTGCCAATTGTCAAGACGCTCAACAGTCTCAGCGAGAAGATCCTGGCCAATGTGGCGCCGTCCGACGCAGATCCGCATGCGCCCAAGGGCATGGACGAGAAGACGTACAATGAGCTGCTGCTGCGCGATCTACGCGGTGACGCAGCCGAGAACCGCATCGTGCTGAATGTCAAGGAGCAGAATCTCTTTTTCGGCAAGAAAGCCGCCGACCCGTCGTCCAACGTGGCCGTTTTCGCTGCCCAGGACCCGGCCCAGGTGCTTGGCCAGTTCCAGGCCGAGCTGGGCACACTGACAAACAAGGATGCCGGCGGGCTGGATCTGCATGCCATGATTGGCGTTGACGATGCCAGCGATGTCGAGGCCGAGGAGGCCAGCGCGGCGGCAGTGCTGGATCCCGCAGCTCAGGCGGCGCAGGCCGAAAGGGATAGGAAGAAGCCGCTGCATGTGGGCTCGCGGGCGGCGCGCCAGGCGGCCGAGAAGGACGTACTGGACGTGATTCTGGCCAAGCGGCACGAGACCCACGGCGACCTGCGCGAGGCGGATTCGCCCATGGGCATCTCGCCGAGTCTCGCGGAGCGGTGCACGATTACGCACGCGACGACCATGGAGTTCCTCAACCAGTTCTGGACGGCGTTTCTGTCGGGCGACCCGGACCGGGCCGGCGAGCTGCCGTATCTGGTGGAGTCGCTGCGGCGCTCGGCCACGCGCATCTACGCGGTTGGCGATGACGCCGAGGCTGAGCGCAACAAGGCCATTGAGGACAAGAAGAATGAGATTCGCGAGTACTACAAGAAGACGGGCAAGAAGATCCGGTGGAAGGCGGATAGCGTGGGCGGCGGAAAGACGGCGGTGGTGACGATGATGAGGCCGACGCTGGAGGCGCTGGCGCGGGCAGAAACTGAGTATAAGAAGGCGTTGGCGGCCGAGGGGATTCTGCCGTCGACGGAACAGGCATAAGTAGAGGTTTCGGGTACATTAGAATATTTGGTTCAAGTTTATTCAAGTTTTTGTTTTACATTTAATTCTAGAATAGTAGTAGTATTGTACACAGAGCAACTTGGCCCTGGAGCTCACAAATAATGGCAGACTCAGTTATTGCCCTCACTCAGCCTTACTTGCTCTAGCCTTGCCTTGAGAGTCCTCACTCAGCCTTGCCCTCAGCCTTGCCCTCAACTGTCGCTTCGGCCTTGTCAACCGCCACTCCGGCCTTGTCAGCCGTCACCACCGCCTTTGTATTTCTCACCCGCACATCGTCCGCATCAATCTTCTTTACTGGCGCATTCCCAAAGCCCATGGCCGCGCGCTGCTTGCGCTCGCCGGGCTTCCCGTGCACCTCGTCAAACTTGCGAATGCCCTTCATTGTCTCCATGTCGTTGCTAATCGACGCGCCAATCTCCTTGAGTGCATGGTCAAAGTGGTCCTTGCGCAGCGTGCGCCGCGCCGGGTACACGTACGGCGTGTCGCCCGTGTGCTTTTCGGCCACCTCGGTCTCCTCGCGGACCGCTGCCATGGCTGCGGCCACGCACAGATTCTTCAGGTCGGAGCCCGAGTATAGCGGCGTGCGCTTGGACAGCTCGTCAATCGACACGTCGGCGGCGAGCTGCTCTTCCTTGAGCATGATGCTGAGGATGGCGGCGCGGTCCGTCTGCACTGGCAAGTCAATGAGCAGCTTACGCGGTAGACGACGCAGCACGGCCTCGTCGAGATCAAACGGGCGGTTGGTGGCCACCATAATGAAGGCGTTGGTGTTGTTCATACCGTCCCACTCGCGCAGAAATTCGTTGATAATCTCGCGATGTGGCGCCGTGCCCGTCGATCGGCCGCGCATCGCCAGCAGCGCATCGGCCTCGTCAATGAAAATCACCAGCGGCGCCAGCTTCTTGGCCAGCGAGAACACAGCCGCCACGTTCTTCTCGCCCTGGCCCACCCACATCTCGTTGATGCTGGCGCTGCTGACTTCCAGCATGCTGGCCCCGCTCTCCTTGGCCACCGCCTTGGCGAGCAACGTTTTGCCCGTGCCGGGCGGGCCGTAGAGGAGACAGCCAGGGATTCGGTCGCGCGCGAGCACGCCGTAGCCAAAGGCGTCGGGCCGCTGGAGTGACAGCATGGTCAGCATCTTCAGAGCCTGAATAGTCTCCGGCGGAAGATGGACGTCGGAAAAGGTTGTCTTGATCTGCGACGCATCAATCAGACCCGTCATCAGCTTCTTTTCGTACTCGTTGAGCTTGAGGTGGGCGAAATCCGGGCCCTGGTCGGCCGAGTCGGCCTGCCGGTCGCGGCCGCCGCGGGAAATCGGCGTCGGGCGGTTCTTGGGGAAGTTGCTGCTGGAGCTCTTGTCGCCGTCGTCGTCGTTGGCCGAGCTGAGCTTGGGCACCTGCAAGTGCTGCGTGTTAGTCGTAGCAGGCGGTGCCGGCTTTGAGCCGTGCTTGTTTTTGAGCGTCTTTGCGTGGGCCTCCTTCTTGCCGGCCTCGGATAGCGGGCTCTTGTCGTTTTCAAGCTGCTCGTGGATCCGCTTGAACGCCGCTGCCGACAGCGCATACGGGCTTTCAGACAGCGCGATAATGCGCTGCGCGAGCGGATACAGCTCGGTAAACGGCACAATGCCCGAGCCAATCGACGGGTCGCAGTCACGGCCAAGATTGTCGCGGAGCTCGTCAAAAAGCTTCTTCAGCGGCTCCTTGATGGCCTCGCGTGACCACCAGCGCTGCTCGCGCAGCTTGTTCAAGCCCGTGCGGTACGCAGCCAGGGCCGAGAACGGCAGTTGCTGCTCGAGAAACTCGGGGTCGATGGGCTCTTTGGCAATCGTGTCGATGACATGGCGGAGGTTCTGGCAGTTTTGGTCCAAAAAGTCCACCTTTTCCGAGCCGGCCCATTCAAAGTGGTCCAGAGCCAGGCGCGGCTCAGCCTTGAACGGAATCAGGCTTTCGCTGCTAGCAATCTCGCGCACCATCTGGAGATAGCCCGGCAGGCGCGTCTTGGACGAAGACGTGCCGATCAAGATAATCTTCTTGCCCTTGAGCCACAGCGCGTCAATCATGTGGCGCAGCCGACCGACAATCAAGGCTCCCTCCAGCGTCTGATTGAGCTCGACAAAGTCATCAATTTGGATAATCAACTTCTCCGACTCGGCGCCTTCGGCCTTGATGGTTGCCGCTCTGATGATGCGCTCCAGTGCTGCCTGGATCTTGAGGTTTCCCCAGCGGTCGGTGCTGGACAAGAGATAGCCCATGGGTTCCTCCTTGACCTTGATCAGCTCGTCCTTGAACGCCTCGGCAGAAACCTCTTTTGAGTGGCTGCCAAACATCATCTCTGAAAAGTCCAGCGCGTCCTGGTCCATTCTATCCTGCACGCCGAGATAGTTGAAAAGGTCTTCCGGCGGCGCCAGCGTGTCATTCATAAAGGCCGCGCGGAAGCCCAAAAGCGAAAACGGCCCGCGGGACAGCGCCCAGTCCTCGCCCAGATACTTTCCGAGAATCTTGGATAGATCTTGCGCATCGACGCGCACCAAGTCTGCGCCAACCGACGTGGCAATGTGCTTGACCAGAGACTTGCTGAAGCGCTTGCCGCCATACTTTGATGTTTCAATCACCGTAATGGGCCGCCGAATGTCAAACACCTTTTTGCCGACGGGCGGCTTGGCATTTAGTTCCACGTAGATTGTCTTTTCCACCTCGAGAATCTCGCTGACGGGGCTCGACTTGCCCACGCTGTCGGGGAAAAAGGGCGGCTTCTGTAGAATCATCTCGGGGATAAAGACGGCCGGCGACTGCATGTACGGCATGCTCATGGCCTCGATCGCTTCGTTTGACAGGCTGTCCTCGCCGCGGAGATAGTCCTCGGGCTTGTTCTCCTTGACCTTGACAGGCTGGTCAAGCGCCCAGTAACTCGGTGCCGCCTTGCGCACCGTGTCTATCGTCTTGAGCAGCGACGCGGGAGGGGTGACGTTGTTCTCAATGTGCCAGGCGTACAGGGCGTACGCGGCGCTGAGCGAGGCAACGGCAGTGCGTCGTTCGATGGCGCCGAGATCGCGGTTCAGAGCTTTTTTCAGCTCTCCCTGCTTCCACTCGGCCAGCAGAAAGTGCAGTCTGTAGCGTTCAAACGACAGTTTGTGGGGTTTCTTTGCGTTGTCGGTCTGAGTTGGGGGGTTTGCTGCAGATTCTGGCGTGGTTTCTGTTGATGATGCCGGTGTAGGTTCTCCAGATGCCGGTGCTGCGGCCTCTGCCACAGTGTCTATCGGCTTTGACTCAGAAGCAACCTCGGCAGCCTGGGTCTTGGGAACTGCTGTTTCGACCGGCTTACTCACAGCCTCACCCTCTGCCTTGTCTGCGCCAGCCTCAACCCCCGCCTTGTCCGTGCCCGCCTCGCATCCGTCTTCCAGCACATGTGGCCCGTAAAACTGCTGCAGCCACGACGCCTGCAGTGAGCGCCAATTCGGCTCGTCAAAAACCGGCCACTCAGGCTGAGCAAACGGCTCATGCAGGTGCACATTGCGCTGCACAAACGATTCCGGCAGGTCACAAGACGGCGCCTCGACCACCACGGCCGTGGCTTTTGTGCGGCGCAGCCGTGTTTGCGAGTTTTGCTGGTTGCGCAGCCGGCGGACATTTAGTGTAACGCGCTCGCTACTCGTGCTATTGCTGCTGTCGGCGGCGGTCTCGGCGTTGGACGAGGAAGTCGGCGAGGATGACGGGTCGTCGTTTTCGTTTTCGGCAGCGGGGGTTGAGGGGGGCGGAGTCGGGGTCGGGGTCGGGGATGTGGTTGAGTCGGCAGCCGGTGTGTTAGATTCAGACGGCGACGAAGACGAGGACGGCCGGGCGCGCGACAGGTGAAAGTCTCGGCGGGCTCCGATACTAGCCGGCGGCGCAGTTGTTAGCTGAGCGGCTGTTTTGGAAATAGATGTAGAAACGGCTCTAAGACGACATGGTGCTAGCGAATTCATTTCTGGCAAATGAGAAAGCGGGATTGATAACGGAGAAGAGGAATCGGGAGGTTGAGACAAAAAGGGTCTCGTAGTCGGTCGTGGTTTGGGTGATGTGATGTGATTTGTGTCTCTGTTTCTGTTATGCTTCTGCTTCTGTTTCCTACTAGGCTTAAGCTCGCTGACGCCGATTTTTCCTGATTGGGTCCCCAGTAAAACCCATAAAACCCAGCAGTGAAATTCTATTCGGTTTTTTTTTTTTTTTTTTTTTTTTTTCTTGCTGTCCCACAGAAACTCAGAGGCCACCGAGAAATTTCATTGCTGATTAATATATTTATTTTAATAGAGGTTTGAATTGAAGTAACTGCTGAAGCATGCATCCTCTTAAAAGAGGCTGACATTCCAGCTTCAGCCTTGCTATTTTTATTTTTATTTTTATTTTTTATTTTTTATTTTTTTACCGAAGAGGCAGTCATGCTGGAGTTCTACATATACTAACTACTAGTACTACTATACAAGTACTAAACGAGGGGCATCTGATCAGACGTCACTGCAACGACCCTTGTCGCTCACGCTTGGACTGCATTACATCATTAACTGTAGTTCAGTTCATTTCCTGCATCTAAATAATCGGTAGCTTACCAACCGTCAGAATGCTCTTCATCTCTCTCTTCACCAGCTCCGGCGTCGCCACCACAGTCCACTCACGATTCCACGCCCCGACAACATTCCTCAGTGTTTCAAGCAGCTTGCACAAGACAATATGCGGCATTTGATACCCCGGCGGCCCACCGGCTCCAGGCCGCGCCGATCCCGCCCCCCGGATAAAAAGCCGGCCACCACGTACATCCCATGAGCGCTTGATATCCGCTTCAACTGCGACCGCAAAAGATAAAACATTTGCATCTTGTTCGGCGCGGAGTTTCTCTCGGTGGCTTGGGTCAATACCGCCTGCTGCCATGCTCACATCCACGGCGCCCAACGTGATCCAGCCATCAATAGCAGACTCAATGGCACGTGTAGCGCGGGAAAAGCGGCCGAGTTCTCTGAGGATGGCATTGTATACCTGCTTGGACTCTGCAAAGAAGGCATGGACGTGCATCAGCGGCCACAACACATGCACAATCTCGGTACAGCGCATCAGACTTTGCACCACGTAAAGCGACACGTCGAGGTTGCCCGAGCGAAACAAGGCGTACAGCTCCGAGACGAGATATTCCAGCAGAGAAAGAAGGTGCTTCATGTCCTCGAGGGACAGCTCCAGAGGCAACGCCGGCTTCAAGTACAGTGTAAGCGCCGCTCTAGCATAGCACTCCAACAGGAAAAACGCCTGTGGAGTGCGAAGCGCCGCCTTGATTGCCACCGGAAGCATCTTTGACAGCACAAAGCTGCGGATCTCGGCGTGCTTCATGCCGCGACGAACCATGGTGGCCTCCTTGCCAATGCTGTTGTTGACCAGGGCGACCTTGAAACTATTGTAGAGATAGTGAAACAGCTGCGGAATCACGCGCGCATCGTCGTCTGCCAGGCGAAGCCCGTACGAGACCATTCCGGCCACGTGAAGCTTTGGGTCCTGTAGTGGCGGCGAGTAGTCTTTGGAGATTTGGTAGAAAAAGGGGTCGATGACGCAAAAGTCGCCGGCGTGAGAGCGCACCAGCGAGATGACTTGTCGGATAAATAACACATATGGCTCGTGGAGCGTCGGTTGCGGCGAAAGAGTCTGCAGATCGGCCTTGACTTGGTCCATGGCGAGGCGCAGGGCGGCAGAAAAGGACGAGGTCATGTCCCTCCGCACAGCGCCCATGGCCGTGTTTCGTAGAGATGTGCGCATCCACGACAGCGTGTCTGGTAGTAAGTGCTGGTGTTAGTTGGGTTGTCCCGAGATGCCGACAATAAGTACAAGACTTACACTCAAATAATTGTAAAAGGGCTCCGTACGACACATCGGCTGCAAGAGTCACGGCCTCCGGCGCCACATATGGCTTATTCCGGCGCAGGAGCTCGCTGGCCAGGAGATGTTCATAGACCACGTACTTGTAGGGCTTGAGAATACTCTGCACCCATAGATTCAGCAGCGACACAACTTGTGGCTCAATATCAGCCGAAGCCTCGCCAAGCTGCGACGCCACATAGAGCGGCACGTATTTCCTCTGGGCGAGCGGCAGGCGCTGGATCGGGCCCTCAAACAGGCCCCATTTCGTAGCGGAAAAGACTTCAGAGACTCTGACGGCACCGATGCGCGCGAGCAGGTTTGTGGCGCGAGCACAAAGCACGACGAGGTTTTCGCCACACGTGCTGCGTTCAATGTGCTGCCGCCGCGGCGGCCGAGAGGAAGTAGCGTCGTCGTCGTTTGCCGCGCGGTCTGTGAGGAATGTTCGCGCGGCGGCAAAGAGATTGTCGGCCAGTTCGCGCTGCATGAGAATAGCGTCGCTGCGGTTTTCAGTGTCGTGGCTTGAGAGAGTATTGCTGCCATTGCCGGCCGAAGAAGCATTGCCATTGCCGCCCACAGAACCACCCGTGGCTTCACTCCGCTGCTGCAAAAACAAACTCAGCGTCCCAAGCGCCGCCGTCAGAACCGACCAGTCCAGCAGCGGCGGCGCATACGTAAACTGGCGCAGAATCTCATTCAGCTGGTACGTGTTGAGCGCAAACACGGCCGCCTCACGCGTCCTGCTGTGGCGCATAATATCCTGCGACGCCTTGGCCGAGAAATACAGCATATCCTTGATGGCTGCGCGGTTGATGGACACAAACATGTCAATCTTGGCCTGGTTGACGCCGTGGCTTGAGCCCTGCGGCAGCGCCATCAGCTGTGCCTGCATATCCGAAGCCACCGACTCATGCTGGTCCAGCAGCTGCCGGAACACGTTGTTCTGCCAGGCCAGAAACCCGCGAAACACCTTGGCGTCGGTGTTTGTGGCGGCGACAAAGCGCGCGAGCTGGTTCCACGCGCGCAGATTAACCAGGCACGCCTCCTTGTGCGACTCTGCCGGCGTGACGAGCTTGGCAATTAGCTGCACACTGGGCCGCAGGTCGGGCGGCGCGGCCCAGAATATCGTGCACAGCAGGTCGTGGTGGTTGCGTAACGACGCCAGATCCTGGTGGTGGAGGTTCTGGTCCTTGAGGAACTGGCGGTTATGGTTGGGCATGATGCGCGTAATCAGATTGCGCACTTCGTTGGTGGCGCTGCGCTCCGTCAGCCGCTGGATGGCCACGGCGACCGTCTTGAGAAAGACGTGGAAGCAGCGGTCGCTACGCTCAAGGGCCAGCGACGGGGCGTTGCACAGATGGTCTAGAAAGCGCGGTGACTTGAAGGCGTCCTCGTTGCGCAGATGCGACAGGTTCTGCGACCCGAAAAAGTCAAAGATGGCGCCGACCATGCCGTGGCACTTGACCCAGCCCCATTCGTCAATCAGGTAGTAGCAGCGCCCCACGAGAGCACGGCAGTACTCGTTGAAGCTGGCAGATTGCGGGCCGCCCTCGGTGTACACGTCAAACACGCGGCGGATAAGCTTCTGCGGAAGCGCCCAGCCGTCCATCGACCGGGCCTGCCGAATCCCCGGGACCATTATGCCGAGACTGTCGAATTCCCGGAGCGGCAACAGACTAAACATGACCTCCCATAGGTGCTCAAAGCGAGATACACTCGAGCACTTGGCGTCTTCGGGAGTGAGAAGCACGGCATATACAGCGTCCCAAAACGACATGCGCGGAATACTACACACTTCCATGATGCGCATCAAGACCACCCAGGCCTGTAGGTGTACCTGAGTTGGCCGAATTGGCCGCCTGCTTGCTGTTTCACGCTGTGTTTCTGCATAAAATTCGTGCAGCGGCCGCATGCCAAACTGCAAAAGATACTTGGCAAGAGTTTTGCCCACGTCTACCAGCACTCGTTCCACATTCAGGGCATCCGACAGCAGCGACGGCGAGTTTTTGCACATGTGGTGAGCCGTAAAGAGTGCTATGATGAGCCGTGTGACAACCTTGACGGCCATAGTGCGCCGAGCTGTGCCAAGCTGTAGCGGCTCAAGCCTGGACCGAAAGCTGCGAAACACCTGAACAATACGCGCAGAAAAGGACAGCTCAGCGGCGCTGTCGGCAAAGCTGATGGAGTTTTGCACGTATCCCAGAACAAAGTCTGCGGCTTCAATCATGGTGAAATCCGGCATCGGCATCTCTTCTGACGGGCCGGAAATGTTGTCCACAATGGCGTCAAAGAGCATGCCGAACTCGGAAGAGACTTTGTCGTCCCACTGGCTCCATTGCAGACTGAGACTGCCGAATAGAAACGATGCAGAAGGCCTGGACTTGCGCAGTTGATCTACATCGTGACGCTCAGTAGCCCGGTCAACGAGGCCCTGTCCGAGAAGCGTGTCTGCGTGAAAATACACGTTTGAGTTGAGTGGAAAGATGTCGAAATGCTGGGTGTAGTGTGTTCCATAGGGCCCAAGGCCGAGGAGCTTGGCTTGCTGCTTCTGAGCCGAGACAGCAGTGGAATCAACAATGGCAGGCTCTTCTCCCTCGTCAATCAGGATAGGCGGTAGAGGGTCGTTGGAGCGAGAGAACTGAGGCGCCTGGACGTCAACATGATATGGCCGGTACTGCTTGCGAATCCGATGGCGCTTCCTGGTAGCAGCCTCGGTGACCATAGGAATGTCGGTATCGAGATCAAAGACATCGTCATCGAGCTCAACTCGCGAGGGCCGGGAAGCGCCCTGTTGTTTCAAGGGTATAGCCGTGGCGACTGACGGAGGCATTGGCGGCGCAGTTTTCTTTGTCCTCTTGTACAAGTCGTCAAGCATTCTGATTCCGGCCTGGAACGTGGCCGTTTTGTGCATATTTCCAACAGGATGGAGAAAGTCAACCGAAGACAAAGAACCCGTTGGGAGGGCATTGAAGGCCGGTCCGTTACGGCGGAGGCCCGCGTGTGGAGCGGAGATGAACAGGCCGGGATGCGTAGGACGGGGGATAGATTTTGCCGGGCCGTTGCCGCTAGATATTGTGTGAACATGCATGACCTCTTCTTCACCATGGAGCCAGTCTTCTCTGGGCCCTCCCGCTGTGTAGCCAGAAACGTGCGTGCCTTGAGCCTCAGGCGCCGGACCATAAAGAGGATAACGCGAAGCCGACCCCCCGCTCGGACGGGAAACAGAAGAAGAAGCTTTGCGTCTCGGTGGCGGAAGGTCCCGCTGCTTGATGCGTCCCTCTCTCCAGTTATGCAGCACTTGGTTAACCTCGCGGTTATCCCAGCGATTAGCCAGCTGAAAGACCTTTTTGCTGGGACTCGCTCTGCCGTTGCCAGCAGCCCTTTTAGAGCTGCGAGCGGCAACGCGGACAAACCGAGGCGCGTTGGGCTCGCATGTGTCGAGAATGCTGAGCCTTGGCGGAGAAAGACGTTTCTTTCTGGGCTGTGGATGCCGATGTGACTGACCTCCCTTGGGTTTTGAAGAGGCAGACTTGGATCTGGACGTAGATGCTTGCAAAGACGAAAACAGAGCCTTGGACCTGGAAGAAGCGCTTTGATTACGGCTGTGCGAGGCCGAAAAGTGTGAAGTGATTGATGGCTGGTTCTTGGGCGAGTTGGTGAACTTTGGTAAGCCCGTCTTTTGTCGCTTCTGGCCCGTCTTGCTTTTTGGCAGCGACAAGGCATACGATCGTTTTCGGGAGGCAGAAAACATTCTGTCTATGAAATCCTCTTCCATATCAGAAGAGTCGTCATCCACCTGCCGCCCACTTCCGCCGTAGTCGTAGCCAAGACCCGAGATTGATACGCCTTGATCGAAATCATCCACATCGACACTGTCAAATGGCAGACTGGTCTGGACATAGTCCGGCTGCGCCGCCAAAGACGTGCTGGTTTGTGGCGAATCGTCGTCGTCTGAATCCGCGAGCAACTGCAGAAAATCGGCATGCGCATGCGTACCCCCCGTGCGTGTCTGAGCGACTCCGCGTTTCGGCGACCCGCCACGGGGCCTCGAGGCAGCAGCAGCAGCGGCTGCTTGCTTTTGCTTTTGCTTTTGCTTTTCGAGCTGGTCTGCTAGACGCAGGTATGAAGGCGGTAACACTCCACGTAGACGGCGACCGAATCTTTTCAGCGTCTGGTCTACCTCATTTTCCGACTCGCTTTCTTGCTCGCTGTCGTTTCCGTCTTCGTCTTTGCTTTTGTCTTGGTTGCTTTCGTTGCTCTGGTTGGCACTGAAATCTTGTGCGTTGGTTGTAATTCCTGCGTCTAGTGAATCCTGTCGTCTTAGCCGTCTGATTTTAGTGGGAGACAGCGCGCTGCGCGCTTCAGAGTCTGCACCTTGCTGTCGGCCGAGAGTGGGCGAGCTAGGAATTATTAGAGTAATTGGCCGTGTCTTGTGCTGTGAAGGCGCAAGACCACCGGATTCGTCGTCATCAGTATCGTTGAAAATGTCGTAAATATGCGACGTCGTAGTCGTTTTGCTGGGGCTTTCATTTGTCGTAGTAAAAGCCGAGGGACCAACGGTGGTGCTTCGGCTGAGAGACGTAGTGCTCTGGGAAGGCCTAAATCGACGGGCTGAAGCACTAATCGGCGGGCTGCTTGAGAATATGTGATCTGAAATAGACGGCCCAGCTCTGTCCAGCGTAAGCTCATCAGGAGATTCTGCGCGAGGTAGGGTAGGAAGGCGAACCCGCTTGTGTTGTCGTATTGTGCTCGGGGATGAACTTCGTTTTCCGGCTCGTGATTTCGCTGTAGTTGAAATCTGGGTAATGCTTGGGAGGTCATCGGACTCTTGGGAGGGCGGAACCACCGAATTAAGCTCAACTACAAGCGACTGGCCAAGTGGTTTTTGGAGACCAGCCTGCAGACGTTGCTTGGGCGCAGGTTTCGAAGACGAAGAAAGTAAATTCAGCTCTTCAGCCCCAACCACGAGATTGCCCAGGTCGTCACCAGGAAGATTTGTATCTTGGCTGTCATCTTCAAAGTCCTTATCTTGAGAATCCCGCTCAGTCTGATGTCTGTTGTTGCTCTGAGAACTGTCTGCTATCCGCAAGGGCTTGACTCCGTGCGATTTCAACTGTTGGTTGTATTTTGCAATTTCAAGCAGATACGGATGTTCCTGAATTGGCTTCCGCGGCCGGAAAGTACGGCGGCGATCTTCGTTTTGAAATTGCAACAGATCCTCCTCTGTAATTTCTTGCTGAGGTTCCGCCGCATTAGATGACTGACCAAGGCTAAATTGTCCTAGAGGATCATTGTGTGGTATCGACATCGGAGGAGACAAGCTGGAGACTAGAGCCTGGGATTGTGGTATCCTTGAGCTGGCCTGTGGTGTAGATGGGCGACTCGGATGGCCATCAGAAGCCATAGCAACATCAGACTCGGGCTGGTGCGCCTCTGGAACAATTGTTGCGTCGCTCTCAACTTGTGGAAGTTGGGACTCTGGCTCGTCGTCGGGATATGGGGATTGCGGTGGCAATTGAACATCGTTCTGAAAAGCCCTCTGTTGGTCGCCTAGGATAGGCGAGCTCGAAAGTGAAGGGGAATTTGTGCGCCAGGAAAGCGGCGATGACGGATCCAAAGGCGCCTGTACACCGCTATTGGCAGGAGGTATGTTCGACACTGGTCGTGGTTCGAGAACTAGTCTTGTGGACTGTGACGATCCGGGAATATCCCAGACGTCAAACGGAGTCGAGTTCGAAGATTCTGCCGGGGTGTCGGGAGATGTCGTCGGGGGACCGGCCGGTAGAGACGGCGCATTGGTGCCGGTGCCGTAATCGCTTTCTGAATCAATTTCATCTTCGGAATCTGGGACGACTCCGCGCTCTCTCCAAAGCGCCATTCCGGACCAGCAAGGCAGTTGCTTATTGAGTAAATAGTCCTAAGTCATTGCAAAAAATGCAGTAAAAAATACGGATTTTCCGTGCGAATGTTTAGTCTGTTTGGCGGATTTCTAGCAAGCATATGTCAGCTATCAACGTTTTCTAGTGTATCGCAGGTAGCAAGCGCGATCCCTACGCGTAGATTGTCTCACGTTATCACGTGATGGGGCAACCACTTACAAAATTAGCACCAAACTTTGGATACGATGATGTTTGGACACAATTTATTCAATCCATGAATTGTGAAATAGACCCTAGTTTTGTTCTTATGATAATTCTTTGCACTTGACTTGTGAGTTGAAAAGAAATTCACTTAATTGTGGAACCCTCGTATGAAATCGACAAAGTAAATTGATTTGACAGTCGTTACAAAGGAAAATTTCGTTTTAGAAAAGCTTCCAACACAATTTGGAAAAGCTTCCAACACGATTTAGATAATTTCAACTCGGATAAAAAAATAAAAAGAATAAAAGCCGCCCCCCCCCATTGTTTAATTGATATCCGTCTTTTTACGGCCATCCCACTTACACGGTTCATTTGAGTGCCGGCTAATCGGCCAATCATATCATAAACCGGCAACAAACTGGGGCTCTAGATTTTCCGCCTCGGTGCCTCAGTGAGTGCCAGTGCAACATGAGCTCAAAACTCATCCTAATTTTCCCAAGCATTTGCCAACTTACACCACTTAAGTCATTCTCTCATCGTCCTACCATCAAGTCAACGACTGCCTATATCCGCAAATATGAGAGGTCCAGGAAGTATTCTGCCCATTGTTGTCGCTGTTGGCGCCGGTGTTGGCATCAGTGCGTCACCCTACCCGTGTTTCGACTCCCTTGGTGAACACACGATTCTAATATTTCATAGGCATGTACACTCTGCAGCCGGCCTTTGCTGAGCTGGAGCAGCGCAGATTGGCTCGTGAAGCAGCCAAGCAGGTGGAAGAGGTTGACAAGAAGCTGAATGCCAACAAGAAATAAGCAGGAGGGCTAACGGCGGGCTTAATACCAGATTTGATACCCGTTGCTTGTGAATACAATTATCAAATAACCTTTATTCAATTCTTGTGTTGCTCAGTAGGCATTTGGATATCAGACAAAAAAGAAATCAATCTGACCCTTGGCATTCAGAAGCTTAGCTCGTCACTCGCACAAATTACACCAGTATTTTCAGGTATCATTTTCCCCGGAGAAAAAAAAATATTGCTTCACAAAATGCAGCAATGCAACGGAAGCACTACAGCTAATGGTTACGCCAACGCTTAAACCTGCATCAGAGACTGACTTGCTCCGACGTCACCAAGTATGCCGTCATGGCAAACAGAGCTGGGGAGAAGCCAAGAAAGAACGCCCAAGAAACAAGGCACAGTCACGTGAATGTAGTGAATGTTGGCTGAGTCAGCAGCACTCCACCAATCAAAACGCATGAAATTTCCATCATACGATTCGCTGGGACCCAGGCTGGATATCCTCCCAAACTGGCACCCGAAAAAACCTCTTCCACAATTTAGATCCGTTGAAGTTGAACCTTTGTGACGCCGACGAACGAAACCGCATCGCTCAATCCTGCTCCGATTCGAACGACAGCCTTGCTCCCGAATTAATTTGATTGATAAATTCCAGGCAATTGGCCACATCTCCGCTCTTTGCCTCTTGCTCTTATTTTCTTCTTTATTTTTTTTTCCCTCTTTTTAACACCCCAAAATCCCCAAAATCCACATAAACCCGCCAAAATGATGCGCACTTCGGCCTCCAACCTGCTCCGCCGCACCGTTGTTCGTGCTGGCATGCCCGCCACCCGTGCTGCCTCGACCGCCGCTCTGTCGAAGCCCACTCTGGCCAACATCGAGAAGCGCTGGGAGAGCATGCCCATGCAGGAGCAGGCCGAGCTGTGGATGGCTCTGCGCGACCGCATGAAGGAGAACTGGAGCGAGCTGTCTCTGCAGGAGAAGAAGGCTGGTGGGTACACACCACAATTTTCACAGTCAAAACACCACACACAAAAATTCAATACACGCACTCCGAACTGGTTCCGAACGACGACATGGCCAGCACCAACACCCGAATTTGACTTTATCCGACGTCTATCTTGCCTCCGAGCGCAATTGGCTATTTTTAAGCTCCGATTGGCCCTTCAATTGGGTCAATTGAAAGTGAGCTTTCGGCCAACCGGGAAGTCCCCGCCGGCTTAGCTGGAGAAGACGAGGAGAAAGTTCTCCCCCAGCAGTCGCGGACCAGCCATTGTCAATTGCTTATTTCGCTCGCCGTTTATTCATAAAAGCGCATAAATTGATGTCTCGGGTTGTTGCTGACGTTTTATTTTCCATTCGCTAGCCTACTGGATTGCCTTTGGTCCCCACGGTCCCCGCGCTGAGGACCCCGCTGGTGAGAATGTCCGTGTTGCCACCGGTCTTGCTATCGGTCTGGCCGCTTCGCTGGCCATCTTCCTGGGTGTCCGCGCGGTCGCCAAGGGTGCCCCCGAGACGATGAACCAGCAGTGGCAGGAGGCTGCCAACGAGAAGCTCAAGGTACGTTGCCATTTATCGTGCTATCGCTTGCAGTACAAGATGCTAACCAAGGTTTCTCCGACTACAGAGCCAGAACGCCGACCCCATCACCGGTATCTCGTCCGAGGGATACGTCGGCAAGGGCCAGGTCCAGTCTCCTCCCCGCTATTAATTCAGCCATATTCTAGATATCACATACCTATTCATTCGAGCCATTTCTCTTGTTTATATGTCAATAGACCAGACACCCGCCAGACTTGGGTGATCACGAGCAATATTGACTCCCTATTCCTTCTCTCTCGATTCGCTCTCATTACTGCTGCCATTGCCGTATTTATGCGATTTTGTCTTGTACAATTACGAACCTCTTCGCCAGCACTTGCCGTCAACAGAGTTCTTGAACATGGAAAAGCTACGACGTGTGCTTGCCATTGCTTCAGAGCGAACTGTACCAACGCATTGAGACGACCTCGCTGTTGTATTCATACGCTGTCCTTTTCTTATGTCTTTTCAATTCCTTATTGTTTGTTGAGTGTACTGAGTAGCAAAAAAAAATCAAACTCTGTTGATTGGTTGTGGAATGACATGTTATTTTGTATGCAAATGATCACACCACCATGCTTAATCAAGTAGTATCTGCAATCGGTAGGCAGACACGAGATGGGCGACTAAAATTCACAGTCTTTTATAGCCAAGCGAATGAGTGCATGAAGAGCAGACGAGGGCAAATTGACAGTCAGACTGGCAGACGCACCGAATGAGTAAATTGCATAAAGAAATCAGCTTGAGCTGACAATGTGGTTTATATGAATAAATAAAAGAAGCCAGAGACGAAAAAGTAAACACAGCAAGAAAACACCAACAAGATCTGGGGCTTAGGATTGTAGACATGAGCAAAGAAAGAAAAAAAAAAACAAGAAAATAAGCTAACAACAATAAGAATGTTTGGATATGAATATGGGTTGATGACAAAAAAAAGCAAACACAAGAAACGAAACAAACAGCAAGAAACCTGAACTCGGACTTTGGGGCAAGCAACCTACCAAAACAGCGGTTTAGAGCATGGCGACAAACAACGAACATGTAGCAAACATGGTCGACTCACATACACACACACACACACACACACACACACACGAAAAGAAAAGCGAAAAAAAGCGAAAAAAAAAACGAAAGAATACTCACGCTCCGCACTGCCCCGCAGCCTTGGGGTTCTGGTCAAACTCGACATGCTCCGCCGCCTCCGCCGCCGCGATATCGGCCTGCGTCTTATCCTCCTCCTTCATGCGCCGCTCGACCTCGAACCTGCCGTCCTTGCCCCAGTATCCGGGCTTTTCGGTACCGTGCACACATGCCTCGGTAATCAGGACATACGGCATGGGCGCATCGAAAATGGGCTCGGCCAGCACGCGCTCCATTTCCATCTTGAGCCCGCGCGCGCCTGTCTCCGATTTCGCCGCGCGCTCAGCAACGGCGTAGAGCGCGCGGCGCGTAAAGAAGAGCTGCGACGGATACGTCTCAAAGAGCGCCACGTACTGCGACACAAGGCAGTTGCGCGGCTCGGTGAGAACGCGGAACAGGTCGTTGACCGACAGATTGCTTAGCGCACAGATGTTGTGCACGCGGCCAATCAGCTCCGGGATAAAGCCAAAGGCTTGTAGGTCTGCCGGCGTGGTCAGGTCGAGCGGCGAAAAGGAGAAGCTGGGTTCCCCAGTGTCGGCGACAATGTGCGGCTGGTGCGGCAGGTGGGCGTACATCTTGGCGGGGAGGCCGCCGGACGAGCTAATTGCGGGATTTCCAGAGCGGGGCTTGTCGTCTGCGCTGAAGCCGAGCGCGGGCCGGTGTACGCGGCGCAGGACCTGCTTGTCTAGGCCGACAAAGGCGCCGCAGAATACAAACAGGATGTTGCGGGTGTCAATGGTGAACTGCTCCGTCTTGCCCGGGGCCGGGCTGGCTCCCTGCGGCGGCGGAGGTACACTTGAGCCGTAGGTAGTCGGCAGAGGGGTAGTGGCACGCGATGAGCGTGTGTCTTTGACGTTTACCGTGACCTTGGAGCCTTCGACAAGCTTCAAAAGGGCTTGTTGGACGCCCTCACCGCTGACGTCACGGCCATTACTAGTTTCGCGGCGGGCAATCTTGTCGAATTCATCAAGGACGACGATGCCGTTTTCGGCAGCCTTGATGTCAAAGTTGGCTTCGATGAGGAGCCGCTCGATACACGCCTCAACGTCTTGGCCAATATAACCAGCCTGGGTAAGAGTGTTGCAGTCGGTTATAGAAAAGGGCACATTCAGCTTCTTGCTAAGGGTTCTGCAGAGACAATCCGTTAGGTTAGACCTTGTTTTTACAAGTATTGCTTTAAAAAGACGTACTCTAAAATATACGTCTTGCCAACGCCCGTGGGGCCAACTAGCAAGAGGTTGCTCTTGTCGATGTTGACCCGGCCGGGGAGCCCCAGATCATCCGTATGTTGCAGAGGATCATTCAGGAAGGCATCGAGTGTTGAATGGCTCGGCTGAGTAGAAGCCGATGGCACCGAGTTATGAAATGGCGGCTCGTTATACGGCGGCGGAATGTGATGAGTTGGCGCTGTCGGCGGGGTGTAATCATGTGGCGAGGAGTCTTCAGAATCATAGCGCTGAAAAACGGAGTCGTGTAAACGGTGCGTATCGGCGGCGCTGCCTGTACCGGATAGCGAGTCAGCATCACGCAAGTCGCGCAGCTCCCGGTCGCGGGCTGCTTGCTGGCGCTGTTGTTTATCGCGGGCGTTCCGATCTTCCAGGTCAGCTTCGGCACGGCGACGAATGGCCTGGTAGTGGTTGAAGATAGTCGAGCAGATGGTCTTCTTTGCGCGCTCCTGGCCGACTACGTAGTCGTCGACCTGGGTCTTGAGGTCGCGTGGGTAAAAGGGCGGAATGCCGTTGGACTTGTTCTTGTAGATGGGCCCTCGTCGGGACTCAAGCGTCGGTTCGTAGCTGTTGTTGAATCCCGAGCCAAAGTCGCGGGAGCGCCGAGACGCCGTGCACCGGGGGCATGAGACCGAAAAGCTCCGCAGACCGGCGGAGGTCTGGATGCGGCTGAGCCGTGAGATGGTAAGTCCCGAGCCGGATGATGGGGTCGGGGTGGAGAGGCGAGCGGATATAGAAAAGTAAGCGGAAGATGTGGATCGCAAGACGGGCTTGGACGACGTCATCGAACCCAAACGGGTGGCGGCAGTGGCGAAAGAAGCTCGAGAGTGCGACATTATCCCATGCCAAAACGGGCGGAATTAGCAGTAGTAATAGTTGTTGAATATATATGGGGATAAGGATGAATGGATTGACCAAGAAAGCTATGTCTTTGGGGGTATTTTGGATGATGATAGATAAAATAAACAAGTGGTATAACAAAATGATGGATACTGAGTAGTATTATACAGTTGTCACGAGCATGATGGCAAACGGTATGGAATGTATAAGCGAGCCCAAATTAGACAAAATAGCAGCCGGCTAGAGCAAGCTAGATCGGATTGCTATGAAGCAAATGGCGGTCGGATTATAGGTTGCGTTACAATGGTTTTGTCGGTGATGTATTTGTATGTACTAATGCGATGCGAGCGAGCGAGCGAGCGACAGCTTGACGATGCGCTGTAAGTGCTGGCTCAGTCAAGTTGCTGCTGCAAGGTGTATCGGCAGGTAATTGCTGGGGGGGGGGGGGGGGGG
>LKBB01000004.1:104795-151094 GCA_001513885.1 Thielaviopsis musarum
GGGGGGGGGGGGGGGGGGAGAAAGGAAAAAAAAAAAAAAAACGAAGGATAGCAGGACTGATATGAGACTGAGATAAATCAATGAATGCACAAAAAAAAAAAAACTTTGAAAAAGACCGATAAACGGTTGGCGATGGTTCGTGAAATAATCGACTGATAACTTCTACGGCGGAGGGATGACCAATTGTTCCCTGATTCGGGTAGTGGCAGGCAAGCTTCCCCTAGACCGAACAGGGACCTGGCTCCTTGGTGTGAGCTAAATAAGCTAAACATAGGGGGTTATCGCCGATAGACGGCTGCTACCGGCGCTGGAAGAGCGTGGGGTTATAGTGGACTTGTAGGCCGGCCTTTCTTCAACAGAGGCCCAAGACAAAGACAGTTTAGTTTAGGGTTGGTCAGCTGCCCAAGTTTCGAACAGCTTGTGAGACAAGCGAGCCTGAACCACCAAACAAAGCCAACCAAGGTCCGCTCCTGTTTCTGCTTACCCTTCTACTCTCTGTATGTCTTCTGTAGTTGACAAGTCCCCGAAATACGTGTCTTGGGCGGCGTTTGGAGGAGAAACTGCCAACAATAGAGACATGGCTGGGACTCTTTTTTTTTTTTTTTTTTTTTTTTTTTTTGTCGCTCAGCCCGAGATACCACAAAGCTTTTTTTTATAATTTTTTTTTAAATTGCCCTTGGGGTTCTTGGCTCGTTATAATTGTATCACGCAAGGACAGAAGAACTGTACTGGGTGGAGATTGGGCCTATCGAAGGCGTCGTTTAGGTATTCCGATAATTTGCATATTCTCGGTACATACTTCTCCGTACTTGATAATGCATGGCCTTGATTTGTGCAGAATAATGATGCAGATGCCGTCGTCATTCGTGTCTAATACTCCGTACAATTAGCCAAGATTAAGCAGCAGCAAAAAAAGGGCCAACGAAAGAGCAAAGACGGCACGGCACACATTCTTGGAAGCTATACGGAGTAGATATGCAGCTTCAGCCGCCCGCCTCGCTTATTTTGCAACTGGCCATGGCCTGACTGATATGAAAGAAAAAAAAAAGAAAAAAAAGAAGAAAAAAAACGAGTGTGGAGAGCACGACTTTGTGCCCAATGAGTCTTTTTTTTTCTTTTTTTTTTCCTTTTTTTTTCTTTTTTTTTCTTTTTTTTTCTTTTTTTTTCTTGGGTTGTTTTGTGCTGTGATAACCCATACCCATCGCCAGTTCTCCAAGGCTGCATTGCATCCTGTGACAGGCGTTTGGTGCAAGCAATTACACTCAACCCATCTCCAAATCCAGCCCTGATAGGCAGGCAAAATGAGGACCGAGCAACAGCGGGCGTCTTAAAACTGCTCAGTCCGTTCATGTCATAACACCACGTCTGGACTTGATTCATCTCCCCCAGCTTACTGTATTGCCGCCCCATAGGACAAATATGTTTAGGCACAAATGTGAAAATCTAGCCGTAGCTACATAGCTGCATATCTATAGATACCGGCACAGTATGGAAAACCTCAAGATAGTTGGATGCTCCATCAGGCCCCAAAGTAGTCAAGATTGGCTGCAACACCACAAACCCCTCTTCTCAATCTTACCCTATGTTGAGTCTCCTGCATTGAATCTCAGATTTCACATCTAGACCGGCCAGAGCTTGGGCAGCAGCACCTCGTTTTCCCATTCTTTTTCTCTTTTTTTTTTTCTGTACTTTGTAGTCTGGCTAACCGTTTTGGCTCTGATATGTGTGATCGTAGTAGTAGTAGTAGTAGTACCAGCAGCAGTACGGCTCTAGCTTTTGCGACCCTCCCTTCTCTCCTTCATCCTCATCATCCTTCTTGCTTCTTGGGTCTCCATGTGATTTGCATCTGTTCGTCGTCTTGCCAACTACAGAGTATACATAGTCGACCAGCTGCCCGTTCTTGTTTGTCGGCCTGATTGCATTCTACATTCTTCTCCTCTTTTCCTCTCTCGTCTTATTTTTCTCCCTCTTTTGTCCTGCCCTACCGCTTTCTTGACATATCCCTTTCTCTTTCTTCTTCCTTACTCTTTTCGCCCCAAGAAGCAGAAGCAGAAAGAAAAAAAAGAAGAAAAAAAAGGCCTAAGCTTGCTGCTTTCCCACAGCTTTCCCCAGCTTCCGTCTTTCCTCCCCCCCCATTTTGCTCATTCCTACTGCCTGGTTGCTCCCCCCACCCCCGCATTCTCAGTTATTGCTACAGCGCTTTTAGTGCAAATCCCACTATAACAAGCCGCTACACCAGACAAATTACAATGCCGTCTGCGACTCACGGCAAGCTCATTGAGCTGGCGCCCAACGTCACGATCGACTACGAAACAGTGGCCAAGGATGGGTCTGGTAAGTTTTCTTTGGGTTTTTGTGCTCTGCTCTAATCTGATCTGATCTGCTCTACTCTACTCTACTCTACTGTAAACACTGAATCTGACATGTATAGGAATCATTTCCCTCGACCCCTACCTGGAGCCGCACAAGGGTGCCCTGCAACGCCGCTACTCCAAGGCCCAAGAATGGCTTAAGAAGCTTGATGCCACAGAGGGCGGTATTGAGAAGTTCTCCCAGGTACGAACTGGCTCGTTTTATGCACTCGCATCGCAAAACCAACTAACATAACATCAGGGCTATGAAACTTTTGGTCTGAATGTCGACAAGGACAACAACATTGTCTACCGCGAATGGGCCCCCAACGCTATTGCAGCTTCGCTTATCGGCGACTTCAGTATGGTCAATCCATCCTTGTACACCGTTGAACTACACGTATTAACAGCGCCTAGATGGCTGGAATAGAGAGTCTCACCCCATGAAGCGGAATGACTTTGGCGTGTTTGAGTTGGTTCTCAAGGCCCAGAATGGCCAGCCTGCTATCCCTCACAACTCCAAGATCAAGGTGCCAACGCCTCACACCTCAAGCCTCAAACCTCAAGCCCCAGGCCCCAAGCCCCAACCAAGCCTCAACTGTTTAGTAATCAGCCAAAGACACATGCTAACACGTCCTAGATTTCCATGAACCTCCCCGATGGCCGCCAAATTGACCGTCTGCCCGCCTGGATCAAGTATGTCACCCAGGACATCTCTGTGTCGCCCGCCTACGACGCTCGCTTCTGGAACCCCCCTGCTGCCGAGCGCTACACCTTCAAGCATCCGCGTCCCAAGAGACCGGCCAGTCTGCGCGTCTACGAGGCCCACGTCGGCATTTCGTCGCCTGAGCAGCGCGTGGCCACCTACAAGGAGTTCACCAAGAACATGTTGCCGCGCATCCGTGACCTGGGCTACAACACCATCCAGCTCATGGCCGTCATGGAACACGCCTACTATGCCAGCTTTGGCTACCAGATCAACAACTTCTTTGCTGCCAGCAGCAGATACGGCCCGCCCGAAGATCTCAAGGAGCTGGTCGACACGGCACACAGCATGGGTATCGTTGTGCTTCTGGACGTGGTACACAGCCACGCCTCCAAGAACGTGCTGGACGGCCTCAACGAGTTTGACGGCACCGACCACCAGTACTTCCACGGTGGCCCCAAGGGTCGCCATGAACTGTGGGACAGCCGTCTCTTCAACTATGGCAGCCATGAGGTTTTGCGCTTCCTGATTAGCAACCTTCGCTTCTGGATGGAGGAGTATGGCTTTGACGGTTTCCGTTTTGACGGTGTCACCAGCATGCTATACCTGCACCACGGTATTGGAACGTAAGAATGCACTCTTCTCTTCCCCCAACGTTTTGTGGATATTACACGGATTTCTAACAGCTAGCATAGCGGCTTCTCCGGCGGCTACCACGAGTACTTTGGCGACCAGGTGGACGAGGAGGCCGTTGTCTACATGATGGTGGCCAACCAGTTTCTGCACAAGGCCTACCCCGAGTGCATCACTATTGCCGAAGATGTTTCGGGCATGCCGGCTCTGTGTGTGCCTGTGAGCCTTGGAGGCGTTGGCTTCGACTACCGTCTTGCCATGGCCATCCCCGACATGTGGATCAAGATTATCAAGGAGCTCAAGGACGACGACTGGGACATGTCCAACATTTGCTGGATTCTGACCAACCGCCGCCATGGCGAAAAGACCATTTCGTATGCCGAGAGTCACGACCAAGCGTAAGTCTCGCACTTGTCTGATTGCCGGAAACAATTCCTGCATGTCTGAGAATTGAAAACAATACTAACTCCCTCCCTTCCCTCTCTAGTCTCGTTGGCGACAAGACCCTGATGATGCACCTCTGCGATGCTGAAATGTACACCAACATGTCCACCCTCAGCCCCATGACCGGCGTCATTGACCGCGGCATAGCCCTGCACAAGATGATTCGTCTTCTGGTTCACGGCCTCGGCGGCGAGGGCTACCTCAACTTTGAGGGCAACGAGTTTGGCCACCCCGAATGGCTCGACTTCCCGCGTGAGGGCAACGACAACTCGTTCTGGTACGCGCGCCGCCAGTTCAACCTGCCCGATGACGACCTGCTGCGCTACAAGTTCCTCAACAACTTCGACTCGGCTATGAACAACACGGAACAAAAGTACGGCTGGCTCAACTCGCCGCAGGCCCACGTCTCGCTTAAGCACGAGGGCGACAAGGTCATTGTGTTTGAGCGCAACGGGCTTGTCTTTGTCTTCAACTTCCACCCTAGCTCGAGCTACAGCGACTACCGTATCGGTGTCGATGTTGCTGGTGTGTACCGCGTCGTGCTGCAGACGGACTCCAAGGAGTATGGAGGCCACGACCGTATCGACAGCTCAACTCGTTTCTTTACGCAAGATCTGGAGTGGAATGGGCGCAGAAACTTTACGCAGGTTTACATTCCCTGCCGCTCTGCATTGGTAAGCTCTTGACATTTCCCTATATTTCCATCAAACAGCATGCCTATTCCAACACATAGCATGCCTATATTCCATGTAAACGACTAACACCTTTTTTTCCTCTTTAGGTCCTGGCCCTGGAACAGTAGGGGGCCCTGTCTGTCAGCCGTATTCCCTGTAAGCTATAGCTTAGGGTACTAATAGGGTTTGGACGGAGCGATTTCGCAGCACGGCAGCTGCGGGATAGTGCATATTGAAGAAGTCGCTAGACAGCCTGTGGGTTGGATTGGGCTCTTTTGTCTAGGCGAGGGGGGAAAACAAATAAAAACTGGCATTCAAATTGATATGAATTGAAAACACAAGCGAGATAATTGCTTTGTATAAAAGCTCAAGAAAACACTAAAATTCAATGCTCAGGCGGGGCTTTGTAGTTGACTGAAAACACCAATTGCTTTTTTTCAAAACCACAAACTACACAGAATTATTTAACTGCCCTGATTCTGTAGCACAAGATCTAAAAAATTCATTCGTTGGAAACAACAAAACCCGCTATATAGAAGCAGCAAACAACGAGGAAGGAATCGGGTCCAGGCTTGACCTTCTTGGGCAAACGCCAGCCTGGCAGCTGCGTACCCTGGGCTTCTAGCGTAATTTTACGCCAATTACAGCGGCAAACATGTTTTTCCTTCCGTAAGAACAGAAAAAAAAAAAAAAAAGTTTCTACACGTTGGCAGGAACAGGAACCCAACTGAGCGCGCTTTTTGCGCCTGAGGCCGTCAAGCACTTGCCGTCAGGCCTCTACAATTTTCTAGGACCCCACCTTTACTGTCCTCAACCCCTGTTACCGGAGCATCCAGAGGCTCCCGACCAGCGGCGAAACAGCGGCTAAACCCTGTTTCGTACCCAATCAGGTTTAGCGTTCGAGCAATTTTCGGCCATTGGAGTCGCACGTGACTTCTGGTCCAGCAAGCTCTCCAGATCTTGAAGGTTGTAGATTTGGTTTGGTTTCTCCAGACAAATCTGCTCACTCTCTTTCAACGTCCTCTCCGACTCCCAACCTTTATCTCCACCCTATCCAGATTCGCTCTCTGCCATCTGTAGAGATGTTCAAGAGGTGTGTACATCCATCGTGATGTAGTTTTTAAGGCCCAATTGGCTCCAATTGACTTTCAATTGCAATTTATGCTGACCGATCGACCTCTTCCCCCTCCTACAGCGGCATTTCTTCCTTCGCGAGAGCAGCTCGCCCTGCCTTCGCGGCGGCGCCCCGTCGCGCCGTCCGCACCCCCTTCCCTGCGCTGAACCGTTTTGCCAGCACCGGCGTTGCTGATGGCAAGATTCACCAGGTATGTCGCCGATCCGAAGCCCTCGTTGGCCCCGTCCCGGTTCAATTGCCAATTGCCAATTGCCCCGTCGCTCTCGCCTGCCTGTCACCCAAGGCCCCATTGGTCCGCCCGCTAACACTGAAAATTCTTGCAGGTCATCGGTGCCGTCGTCGATGGTTCGTTAAACCCTCACCCATTGTTATGACAACAACAACAACAAACAACAACCAATTGGATTCATCCGCTCACATGTATCGCCTTTTTTTACAGTCAAGTTCGACGGTTCTAAGCTGCCCCCCATTCTGAACGCTCTCGAGACCCAGAACAACGGCCAGAAGCTCGTCCTCGAGGTCGCGGTAAGCTCGGAAATTCCGAATCCGACAGTCCGATGATTAAAACGCCCAAGTATTCTAACAATTAATTACAGCAACATCTGGGTGAGAATGTCGTTCGTTGCATTGCCATGGACGGTAAGTTTAATTGATTCTTTCCCCTGTGCCGTCGATGTCATTGCCCCCAATGGCCTACCTCGGCTTCTGTCATAATCCCCCGGACTTGAGGAAATACTAACAAAATTTTCTCGTAGGTACCGAGGGTCTGGTCCGTGGTGCCAAGGCTCTGGACACTGGTGCTCCCATCACCATCCCCGTCGGTCCCGAGACCCTGGGCCGTATCATGAACGTTACTGGTGACCCCATTGACGAGCGTGGCCCCATCAACTCCAAGAAGCGTCTGCCCATTCACGCCGAGGCTCCCGAGTTCACTGAGCAGTCGACCGAGGCCGAGATTCTGATTACCGGTATCAAGGTCGTCGATCTGCTTGCCCCCTACGCCCGTGGTGGTAAGATTGGTCTGTTCGGTGGTGCCGGTGTCGGCAAGACCGTGTTCATCCAGGAGCTTATCAACAACATCGCCAAGGCTCACGGTGGTTACTCCGTCTTCACTGGTGTCGGTGAGCGTACCCGTGAGGGTAACGATCTGTACCACGAAATGCAGGAGACCTCGGTCATTCAGCTGGACGGCGAGTCCAAGGTCGCCCTGGTGTTCGGTCAGATGAACGAGCCCCCTGGTGCTCGTGCCCGTGTCGCCCTGACCGGTCTGACCATTGCCGAGTACTTCCGTGACGAGGAGGGCCAGGATGGTGAGTTGAACTTTTTTTTTCTGTATTACTGTTTATTTTGGATTGTATGCTAACCCCGCCACTAGTGCTGCTGTTCATCGACAACATTTTCCGCTTCACCCAGGCTGGTTCTGAGGTGTCTGCCCTGCTGGGTCGTATTCCCTCTGCCGTCGGTTACCAGCCTACTCTGGCTGTTGACATGGGTGGTATGCAGGAGCGTATTACCACCACCAAGAAGGGTTCCATTACCTCGGTCCAGGCCGTGTACGTGCCCGCTGACGATCTGACTGATCCCGCCCCCGCCACCACCTTCGCCCATCTGGACGCCACCACTGTGCTGTCCCGTGGTATTTCGGAGCTGGGTATCTACCCCGCTGTCGACCCTCTTGACTCCAAGTCGCGTATGCTGGACCCCCGTATCGTCGGTGAGGACCACTACAACACCGCCACCCGCGTCCAGCAGATCCTCCAGGAGTACAAGTCGCTGCAGGACATCATTGCCATTCTGGGTATGGACGAGCTGTCGGAGGCTGACAAGCTTACCGTCGAGCGTGCCCGTAAGATCCAGCGTTTCCTGTCGCAGCCCTTCACCGTCGCCCAGGTCTTCACTGGTATCGAGGGTACTCTGGTTGACCTCAAGGACACCATTGCCTCGTTCAAGGCTATCCTGAGCGGTGAGGGTGACTCCCTGCCCGAGGGTGCCTTCTACATGGTTGGTAACTTTGCTTCGGTCAAGGTTAAGGCTGAGAAGATTCTGGCTGAGCTCAACGCTTAAGCGATTTATCCACAACTGTAATGAATGGAAATCGTTTGGGTGAAAAGAAAAGAGGGATACTAATGGGAGTGAAAAAGCGCATCCTGTGTATGGAATTCCGGACTCGGCGTGGCGCTTGTCAGCCTGAGCTCTGAATCTAGTCTCTTTTGTGAGCAGTGTACAAGACATTGAATTTTGTTTTCTCGTTATAATAACCGTCAACTGTATATCATAGTGAAAGTCACGTTTAAAAGCCACTTTGAGTATTGAGTGAATTCTCGTTGATTGTTGTGATCAATGTAGTGATACCCCGGATGATGACTTGCAACAAGGAGGCACATTAGAGTGGTCTGAAGGATGAGAGAATCTGGGGTGGGAAAGATGCTGAGGCGTTGGGTGGGAAAGGTCTGCAGGAACCAATGGGGCTTGATATGATATGAGAGTTGATTATGATGATGAATAGAGCTTGGCAAACACTGTAAACATGTCATGCGCCATTGTGATGCATTATAATTTCGGGGCTGTGTGTGCTAGTATCATGCATGATTGGCGAAAATTGACAATGAAAGGCACGCTGGTTGTGCTTGCTATCTGAAAATAAACAATCTGACAAGCAGCAGTAGGGAAAACCTCTAAACTAAGGTTTCAAAATGAATTAAGCTTTGAGACAATGTTTTCCCATGTCTAAAAGGGTTATGTATGTATGCATTGGCCAGGGTTTTTTTTTTTTTTTTTTTTTTTTTCCCACTTTAAGCTTTGCAGCAGCTTAGTCAGTTTTGTTAAGCGCGTTGATTGAAGCGCGTTCTGGGGTTTTAAGAAATAGTTGTCACGGGACGAAGATAAAAACCGAGACGACGGTGGGACCTGCTTTAGCAGTGAAACTTTTCTAACTGGGTAGAGATTTATCTTCGATTTGAAACCCGACGTTATCATTTCGGCGCGCCCAAGGAGAATCGCCCACAAAGTCGTCAAACTGCATCCATTTGTCGACAATGGCGTTATTCGAAGCCCCCGGACTGGGCTTGATGGAAGACTTGCTGCAGTTGCATCCGTGCCGGCCACAGCAGATTGAGACGCTGGCGACGCTTCTTCACGTACGTCTACTATAAGGCACATTTAGCCTAGCCTATAATACGCAGCACGGCTAACCACTCCGCTTCTCTAGCCCGATGCCGCCCTAGCACGAAACATAGTGATTTACGGCCCCGAAGCCACGGGCAAATCGACCATCACCGAGGGCGTAATCTCGCGCATCGCCGCCGCCTCAACCGATGACTGGACACTGCGCCACGCCATGCTCAACTCGGTACAATGCATCACCAGCAGACACATGTTTGAGCGCAGTATTGCGCTGGTGCTGGAGGCGTTGGGCATGGATGTCAAGGTGCCGAATTGCGAGAACCTTGCGCAGTTTACCATTGAGCTATTGCAGATCCTGGGCGCGTGGGTGGCTCAGGCAGAAGTTGAAGAGGTGCCTGTGCGGAGGAGTTTTGTGCTGGTCTTTGATGGCATCGATAGCCAGCGCGAAGCAGCCGGGACGCTGGCGGCGGGGTTGGCCCGGCTTCCCGAAATTGTACGTGTGGATGTCCTTTTTCTTCTTCTCTCATTTTCTTCTCCCGTTCTTCTGTTCTCCTCTTACCTGGCAACTAAGAAACAGAACCAGAAAAGGAAAGCTAACATGTCTCTGTTGTCTAGATCCCCTGCCTGACCTGCGTCTTTATCGTGTCTGTCCCCCCTCCCGCCTTTCTGCGTACTACGGCCATCCTCAACGTCTACTTCCCCAACTACGCCAAGCACGAATTCGTCAAGATCCTTGCTCTGACGCCGCCCGCACCGATTGCCGACATTGACGATGCCGAGACATGTGACCTGTGGATCCGTTTCTGCGGCACCGTGCACGACTCGCTCGCCAAGGCTGCCACGCGCACGCTGCCTCTGCTGCGACACAGCTGCGAGCGCTTGTGGCCGTTGTTCATTGCGCCCATTGAAGCGGGCACGCATGAGCCCAAGGAATTCTCGCGGCTGCTCATCGCTGCGCGTGTCCACTTTGCCGACGAGGCGCTGATTAATCCGTCGCTGATTGCCGTGCAGCCGGCGCAGGACGCCAAGAGCAAGACCGCTGTCTCGACAAATGGCACGCTGACGCCCGTGTCGACTACTGCACCAAACGGCAGCGACGCGTTGATTTCTGTCCCGTTGCGCAAGGACCTCGCGTCGCTACTGCCCACCATGCCGCGCCTGATTCTGCTCGCCGCGTATCTCGCCTCGCACAACCCCGCGCGCCACGACTTGACTGTGTTCTCGACGTTTCACCACGGCAAGAAGAAGCGGCGCGGCGGGCTTGCCAGCACGCTGCCACAGCAGCGACAGCAACGCTCCAAGCACCGCAAGATTGCGCGCAAGCTGCTCGGCTCGCACAGCTTTGTCATGGAGCGCATGATGGCGATTTTGGCCACGGTCAAGACAGAGTGGGCGGCGGCGGTGGGCGCGGCGGCAGCGCAGACGGCGGGCATGGATGGCGATATCGGCGTGGCCATGGCGACGTTGGCGAGTTTGCGGCTGCTGGTCAGAGTGGGCTTGGGATCGGACTTGATGGATAGGGGTGCGCGATGGAGAATTACGGTAAATTGGGATGATGTGCGGTCAATAGGCCGGAGTGTTGGCCTGGAGATTGAGGACTGGTTGGTGGAGTGAGTGAGTGAGGGGTTGGGTTGGTAAGGGTTTGGGTTAGTGAGTGGTGAGTGAGCAGCCTGTTGGCTGTTTAGCTGGGGTTTTAGAAGCAAACAGGGCTTCATCCATAGACGGTACGTACTGTTTTCTGTTTTATTGTCTACTAAAGATACACATTACGATTTATTTGAGCACTACAGAAGCAAGTTATAATAGTGTGTACTTATGTTATTATTTAAAGTGATGAGGTACAAACGAATACTTCAAGTAGATATAATTGAATCCCGCCCGGCCTCCCCTCAATAGAATGCCAAAGGAAAAGAGGAGGAAAAAAAATAGAGGTCAAGAAATAGAAAGAGCATTATTAGGGAGGAAAATGAAGAGAAAGATCAATCAAGAGCGCCCAAGAAAAGTCTATCGAACAAAAGAATTCAGGTAAAAAAGAAACGTCTAAATAAACAATCACATTAGCTAACGAGGCCACCTTGGCACCTCGCCAGTTATATCCCCAACTCATGCCCCCACGCCGTTAACGATACCGGCTTTCTGGTCCCCCAGACGCCACGTATCCTCCTGCTTTGTGCCCGGCGGCAGCCACGACGGCGGCCCCGACGGCCGCACCATGGGCTCTGCGTCATACTTCTTGAACAAGTCCGCCGCCGGCGGCACATAGCCGTAGCCCGACCCGGCCACGGGCGCGGCCGCATACGGCATGGCGCCAATGGCTGTGGCCGACGACGCGCCCGACGTCTTGGAGTTCATGTTCATGGGCAGCAGCGGCGCGGCGCCCGACGAAATAGACATGCTGCGCACCTTGCGGTCGGCCTTGTTGCCCTCGTTGGACCGGTCGTACAGCCACAGGCCCAGAAACGTCAGGGCAATGCCAAAGGCCTGCACGCGGCTGGTCGGGTTGCGGAACCAGATCAGCGACGCCACAATAATGTACACACGCTTGATCAGACTGGCCACAGAGTACGTCACGGGCGACACCATGCCCAGCAGAACAAAGGCAATCAGGTTCTGGCCAAAGTGGAACGTGCCGTTGAGGAAAAAGTTGACCGCCAGGCGCATCGGGTCGGCCTCGCCGGCGAGGTCCAGCGCGCCGTCGTAGAAGAAATCGGTCAGAAGCGTCCAGCCCTCGGAGAAGAACCAGATGGGAATCGTCAGCACAAAGGCCAGCCCCGACGAGTAAAACAGCAGGTTCAGCTTGTCTAGCTTCTTGCTCTGCAGGCCCAAGCCCTCGGCCTCGGCCTTGGCGCGCTCATTGAACAGCTGCTTGGAGTAAATATTTTGCGTGACAAAGATTATGGCTGCCAGCAGCGCGTAGATGACGCCCAGAAACTGGCCGTCAAACGTAATGTTGCCCGAGCACGCCAAGAAGACTCCCAGCGTCAGAGGTACCAGCGAAATGTACGTGGCGGCCGGGTAGGGAATGTTGTACAGCATGCGATAGGCCAGTACGGTAAACAGCGGCGACAGGCCCTTGATGGTGTGTACTAGCGACACGGGAATCATCGACGTCGCATTGGTGCTCAGCAGGTGGCCGCCAATCTGGAACAGCGCCATGGGCAGTGTGGTGCGGATAACATCGCGCGACGGGCTGCGCAGCGGGTACTTGAGGGCGGGAATAAACTGTTTCAGTTGCGGAAAGGCGGCGGCGAGTATCGACCAAATCAAACAGTATGAGGCGACAAAGACGAATTGCACAATGGTCAGCGTGGCGGGCTTGGGGAAGGTGTTGAGAATAGACTTGGACGACGTGTTTGTGAGGAGCGAGGTAGTCCACCAGACGATGCAGAGGGCCTGGAGGTGGTTAGATTTTTCAAATACTACTCAGAAACGGTGGCAGAAAGTCATAAACGCACTACTAGGGTTGGCGAGATGGGTGCCCGCAGAGCGCCCGCGATATTGGCCTGGTCAAGACTCCCCTTGTGCACCCTTCGCACTGCATCCGAAATGCTAGCCTGGCGCCCGTGCGATGAAGGCAGTGATGAGCCTACCGAGCCGGATCTGTTGGACCACGGCGGGCTTTTTCCGCCGGTATCGCGCCGGGGCGCCCAGCGCTGGGCCCCTCCAAAAGCGGTATCGTGGCCTGAGAGTGATGTCACAGCAGTGGCCGTATCGACAGAGTCAGGGAAGCGCTCTCCCTTTTCATGGATCGTCATGGCTGGGATGTTGCGTAAGAAATATCAGGGGGGGGGGGGACGTATATATATAGAGTATCGATATATCGGTCGAGGAGCCGTCGCTAGAGATAGAGTTATGGCTTGGCGAGCCTTGTGGACGAAAGGGTTTTGTCGTCGGTCGAAGCGAGCCGAAGCGGTGCGTTTATTATATTATAAAAAAAAAGATACCAGACAAGGGGCGGCTGTGGAACACTAAGATAGGGCTCTTGGACAGCCTGGAAACGAGAGACAGCAGCGGGCTAGCTGAGATTGGGACTGGAACTCGAACTGGAACTGGAAATTGAAAGCGACAAATAGACTTTGATAAGAAACAAAGAGACTCGGAGGCACTCTAGGGAGCCAATGGGCACGGCGGTGTCGCAGAAAAGATGATGATGAAAACGAGCAAAAATGAAGACAAAAGGCGCGTGCCAGAAGAAAGCTTGGGTCTAGAACTGCACTAGAAGGTTGATACAGGTAGACCCTAAGAAAAAGCCCCCAATCACCGCGTAAACGAAGGGACGGCAAAGGAGGCGGAGGAGGCGGAGGAGGCGGAGGAAGCTAGTAGAGTCGTAAAAAAAGAAGCTGCTACTAGTAGAACGTTATCATGGAATACGAACGAGGATGCCTCAATGCTGCATATCGCAATAGTCAAATCACAAGACTAGCTGCAGTTTCTCTGCCCGGGAGAATAAAGAGAGAAAGAAAGAAAGAGAGAGAGAAAGAAAGAAAGAAAGAAAGAAAGGAAGAAAGCCAGCGAGACAAAAGAGCGGCTAAGAAAAAAAAACAAGACGGAATTGAATTGAACAGTTTGAATTGAATTGCGGGAGCTGGGAGAGTGGCAGAATCGAATTCAAATCAAGTCAAATCTAGAACTTTTGGGCCAGAACCATCTCTAATCGATAAGATTTGCATGGGGGGGGAGGGACAACTAACATTAACAAATAGCGTTTCGGCGGTCAGTGAAAACGTAACGTGCCAAAGGCAGCCGCTATTAAGGGGGCCGAGCACAAAAGGAAGCCAGCCCCCGAAACGCTAAACGGGCCGTCCGCCAGCTTTGTGTTTTAGCGGCTGCGTTTTCCTTGTTTTGCGCTTGCTTTTAGGTGCGTGCAGTGCAGTTGCCAGAGGAGCGGATTCGTTGTCTAGGAATCGGAACTTCTATAGTAACAAGGGTCTATCTCGAAATAAGCCGTGGACCCTAAACAGTCACGTGCTGAAAGAATAAACGCGTCGGTTGCTTTGGAGGATTTTCGAATTTTGGTGAAGAAAGCGCAAGGCTGAGAAAGCTACAGAAAAAAAAAGACGAGCCTTGTCGTTTACTTGCGCAACACAAATTCTTTTTCGCTCCTCTTTTTTTTTAATTTTTTTTAAGCTACTGTTTAGCTAACTGGGCACCGATATAGTCAAGCACGATAAAACTGTGCTCTAGTTTTGTTGCCCTGTAAATTTCGCCATCAACATCTTCAACTTGACAATACTCGCACAAGTCCGCAGAAGCCCGCTCAAGGCTTCATTCACCATCTGCCCACCATGGCGACCGCAAAGATGACAAAGAACCAGATGCGGCGTGCGAAGAAGAAGGAGCAAAAGAAGGTCGCCGCAATCCTTGCCGAGACCGTAAAGACTGAAGACCCCTCCGATGTTGCCGCCAAGACCGAAGACGTCGCCCCCGTTGCTAAGCCCGACGCCGAAGCCGCCACCGTCGTCAAGTCGGACGACAAGATCGAAGCGGCCGCTACCGTCGACGAAGATATCGACATTCCCGATGCCACCGATGACCCGTCCTTTTCCATGTTCAAGGACATCTTCAAAAAGTTTGGCGCCAACTTTGAGCAGGACGAGGTTGCACGTGAGGCCAATGCTGGCAACCAGGGCGAGGTCATGTACAGTGACGACGAAATCCCCGACGAAGAAGAGCCGCTGCGTGTGTCCAAGAAGAAGCGCAAGCTGTTGTCCATTGCCGAGCTCAAGGCCCTGGTCAAGGTGCCCGAGGTGGTTGAGTGGCAAGACGTCAACTCTCCCGACCCGCGGCTGCTCGTGCAAATCAAGGCACAGCGCAACGTTGTGCCTGTCCCTGCCCACTGGTCGCTCAAGCGGGAGTACCTTTCGTCCAAGCGTGGTGTCGAGAAGCCGCCGTTCCGCCTGCCCAAGTTCATTGCCGAGACGGGAATCACCGAGATGCGCGACGCCGTGCTGGAGAAGCAGGATGCCCAGTCGCTCAAGCAGAAGCAGCGCGAACGTGTGCAGCCCAAGATGGGCCGTCTGGATATCGACTACCAGAAGCTCTACGACGCCTTTTTCCGCTTCCAGGAAAAGCCAGAGTTGACGCGCTTTGGCGAGGTGTACTACGAGGGCAAGGAGCTGGAAGTCGACTACCGCAGCTTCCGCCCCGGCGAGCTGAGCGACGAGACGAAAGAGGCTCTTGGTATGCCGCCTGGCGCGCCTCCGCCGTGGCTCATTAATCAGCAGCGCGTTGGCCCTCCGCCCTCATATCCCTCGCTCAAGATTCCCGGCCTCAATGCGCCGCCGCCGCCCGGTGGTTCGTGGGGTTTCCAGCCCGGCCAATGGGGTAAAGTGCCCGTGGACGAGCACAACCGGCCGCTGTACGGCGGTGATGTGTATGGCCTGACGGACATGAACGGCAAGCAATTGGCCACTGCCGCGCCAGAAGTCATTGACCGCACGGTGTGGGGTGAATTGCAACCGCGCGAGGAGGAGTCGGAGGAGGAAGAGTCTCAGGATGAAGAAGAGGAAGAAGAGGACGAGGAAGAAGAAGGCGTTCCTTCGCCGTCGGGCATTGAGTCGCCCAGCGGCTACGCCACCACCGCGCCCGCCGAATACGGCGCCGGCGTCGAAACCTCCATTGCCGGTGAAATGGACCTGCGCAAGACGCGCCGCGGCATTGAAACCCAAGAAAACTCTGGCCCGCGCTCGGCCTACACAGTGCTCCCGGAGCAGCGCGTGTCTGGTGCCGCCGGCCTGTTTGGCAGCGAGCGCACGTACGACCTTAATGTCGCGCGGCAACAACACCCGATGCTGGGCGCGGACGACGACGACGACTCGCGCAAGCGCAAAAAGCCCGGCGATGTGGACGTGGCGATTGACTTGGACGCGCTGCAGACGGCCGGCGGCATCAGCAAGGACGAGCTGCAGCGCAAGTTTGCCGAGAGCTCGGCGCGCGAAGGCGTCGGCGCGCAGTGGCGCGGGGCAGCTGGCGGGAATGATGATGATATTGCGGATATGATTGCGCAGGAGTCAAGGAAGCGGCAGAAGATGGATGCTGAGAGACAAGAGAAGAAGAAGACGGCCAAGTACCGGTTCTAGGGGCGTCTTGCTCTGCCACAACAAAATGGGGGGTTTTTGACGATATTCGCCTTCTTTTTAATTCTTGGGGTTCTTTTCTATGCTTGGCATTTCTGTTTTCTACGTTTCTCTCCTTTTCTTTTCTGTTTAGTTGGCATCATTTTGGGTTTTCTGGAGTTTGGGAGCTTTTGCAAAGGCCAAAAGAGCCTTTTACCTATTTATAGTATTCAACCTTGTTTATTTTTTTTGGTGGTGCTTGTCCATTGTGTTGCTATGGCGCACTTGTAATAATACTACTATGTTTACCAAATTGCGTTTACTGTTCATCTCATTGTATGTTGTTTTGGTCTATATCCCCCCCGTATACATACTCTGAGACGCACACTGGTTACAACCTCTAGTTTGTAACCTTGTCCTTACAACACCGCTCACACTTCCACGATGGCGAAAATAGTCCCTTTTCGCCCTTTTTCTTCACGCACCGCCCATGATAACTTGCGTCACAATCTGGATGCGCGCATTTCAACACCCATGCACTCGCCAAGATGTTCGTTTGGCAAAACGGACAGATTGGGGGCGCCTTGATCGAGCGCATACCGGCCACGGGGTTATACGCCTCAGCTTCCTGGCGCGCCTTGAATGTAGCTAGGGATACGGCCGCGGGCGTCTCGCTGTCCTCGCTGATGTTCTTGAGCTTATCGGCCCACGCGTCCCACGCCTCCTGGACGAGCTTCAGCGCGGCGTCGTGCGTGTCCATGTCGAGCACGTCGCAGGCCGTGAGGACGCTGGCGTGGTGCATGACCTGGTGCACCAGGTCCTGCGTGGTGATGAGCCAGCGCAGGTGGTCGCGCAAAAAAGAAAGCCATACGCGCGCGACAGTGGCGCGTGTGGTGTCGTGCGCGAGGGAGTAGGTGCTCCAGGCGAGGATGTACGACTTTTCGGTGCCGGTGATGTCGGTGTAGTCGTTGAGAGCGCACTGGTGGCGGTGAATCAGCCACGACTTGTCAAGGCCGGTGTGCGTGTGCTGGGTCCCGGGGGTGAGAGCCGTGTGAGTTACGTGGTCGTAGATGGGAAGACCATTATCAGGAACAGAGAATGTTTCTGGCTCTTGTGGTGGGAATTCCTAGAAACTAAGTTAGCAAAACGGACCATAGACATCAGAAGCAATAAAGCAGAGACGTACTATAGGGTTGACTGTGGTCAGGGATGCAAGGCCGGCAGGGTTTGAAAGAGCCATATGCTTGTGTGCCGTGACGTTTGCCACAAGCCTAGGAAGCGGCCTAATATAGATGGAAGTGCTTTCCGCCTGATCAGCCGGCGGTTTCATAGCGAATTCTACATTCTTGTGCGCTGACTGTAGATGCTGCAATAGCAAATCCAACGTGACGTGCATGTTTCCGCACGGCAAACAGCGGAAGCGGTCCCGCTGGATCCAGCAGTGGTCAAAATAGTACTTGACGAGGCCCGTCCCAGGGCCGAACCGTTTCCGTGGCCGCTTGGACCGGGCCGATGAGTCGCTGCTGGGGGTTTCTTCGCGGAATTGCTCGCCGCAGAGCAGCTGGAGGTTGTACGATTTCGTTTGCTGCGTGCGGTCTCGGAGGCGTCTGTGGTGAGGATCGTCGGTGTTGGCGGAGTCTTGGGGAGGGAGAGAGACTCTGGATTCTAGACGACTGTCTCGAAGAAGTTGCGCACTTGAGGATTCGGTAGGCGAATGAAGCCTGGAGTAGCTACCGGAGCTTGAGTCTAGTACCGACTGATGGCGTGATGGGATTTCTGGAGCTTTCGTTTCTGACGGGGCGGTTGAAGTTGATCGAGCAGTTTCGCGGGTATCTTCGGTGTCAGAACTGATGTCCATGGAATGATTCTGACATGTAGGGATATCTTGTGCCGGATTTTCATTGGGAGAAATCTCCTTCATCTGAACATCTGAGCTGTCGCGCAAGTCATGCTTGATAGTAGTAGTGCTGACACACAAAGGCATAAACAATTTTGGGCTCGACCGGTGCACTGATATCGGGGCAGCAGGCCGAGAACGGAATGCCGATGTTTGTGGGATTTCTGCTGCAAAACCACCATTGGGGGCAGCCCTGGATAGACTGCCGCTTTGGCCCAAAGCTACAGGAATTGGAGACGCAGACGGAACCCCAGCTGCCGACATAATAGGCCGGACCGGCATGATGGGCCAGCGACAGTCGACATTGAGGTTGTAGCATGTTTCGGTGGGCTCGGAGGAATAATTCCAGAGACTCAGCGGCTGACTAGTGAGCCCGTGGCTGTAAAGATCATAGTCGTAAGCAACCAGGGCAAATCGCCGAAAGGACTCCGGGCCGCGATCAATACCAGGAAACGGCCAGTCCTTGTTTGTGGCAGCTTCGAACCACACGCTAAGACGATACTGGCGACTAAGATCAAAGGTACCGTCTGTCAGAAGCAGGGCGAGCTCATCTTCGGGGATAAAGGTTTTGTCCGACTTGATGAAAACCTCCCGAAAGTCTTCATCTGCAGATCCAGATGATTGTTGAGCTATTGAGATCCAGCGCATAAACGATTTGGTGATCAACTCCTGCTGCATTTCCGATGACCGGTGGTAGATCTTGAGCGTGACTTTGGTCTTGATAACAGAGTACTGAAACTGCTCCGCGTTGGTGTTTGGATTTGATGAGCCGTTGCCATTTCGATGGGATATGCCGGCGATTTGGATGATCAGGCCCCGATCCATCGGCTGCGATTGATGAAATGCCGATTCGCCACCATCCGACCCGGGAGGCCGAACATTACGAATCACGTGATTGCGCGGGCGTGGCGGTCTCATTGAGCGCAGGAGAAACGGCGCCGTGAACCTGTCGGATGCCGATTGGTTGCTAGCGATCATTATGAGATGTGACGTCAATTAAGAGTTAGAAGTTGAAAAAAGGCCCGTGTGTTTTTTTTTTTGTACAGCGGCGTTGTGCAGACTGGCAAGGGTCCAAGGCTCAATTGCTAGCGGGATAAACGCGACAAAAGCGACAAAGCAAGGCATGTTAATGAGATGACGGAAATCGTCCGCACCGAAGGTCCGCCACCGGGATTCGACGCTAATGAGCCCCGAGCACAAGCTTCAAGGATGTGATAAGGTTATAAGGTTATAGGAGAAGAAGAAGAATGGTTGTTGTTGCTGTCAGGATTTGCTGTATCAAGACAAGGCTAGACCCAAAATAATAGGCAGTTAGTGGGGAAATTGGCCTCAATTGGCAGATGAAAAGATTAATAATTCAGTAATATGCTCAAAGAAATGCTTAATAAAGATATTCAAAATTGTTCTTCTCTTGATGCCTGGGTTTTGCTAGTGCTTTGATCAATCTTTTCATTATATTTTCGCTCATAGCTGTACTACGACGCGTGGTAATTTAGGTTTCATTCACTCCATCACAGCATGGCACAGTCCACAACGTGACCAAACACTGTGCTTAATGCCGGAGAAATCATGGGCTTGTCACTGTGCCTGTACGGTGAAGGCGCTTTGATTACATGCATATGCCTGCCATGTAAGACACCACCTTTGACTTCATTCATTCAAATTGCCAAGTGAATGGATTTCTTTGAGCTGGAACTTGAACTTGTATCATCACCTCCTACATCAACAACCTGCGAAAGGTGGCAATTAAAGTTCAATTGAACAGGATAGTCTCTCTGTATTGTTCATCGCTACTTGCACCGCCGTTTTCGGTCAAATACAGACGAATTTGCAAGCACTGGCAAGTCAACAGTCGTGACTCGTGCCATAGTTCTTTCATCAAACGACCGCTTTCTTTGGCTATTTGCATCTCGTTCCAAACCTTCAAGCCTCATTTGTAAGGGTTTACGCTCTTCTTTCCATCGGATTCCATCGTACTCTGCTTCTACCGTGCCCCGCCCGCACACTTATCGAACTCGTTCTTGCAAAATTGCGGGAAATAAGTGAATACGAGGCGAGTTTGGCTGGATCGTTCCATCAAAGAAAACTTCATCGTCCGACTCTCTGTCGCTACCTATCTCAAAGGGTCGTTCTGGACTTTCGCCACCGTTACCGACTCCAGGCTTTCCATCGGAAGGAGCAAAAATTCAGACCGCCGGCAAGCACTGCCCACCGACCGTTCCAGTGCCAGCAGCCTTTGTGAAATTCTAGGCCTCATTTCCTCGCTCAGTACCTGCCTCGAAACACGTCGGTGACTGCATCGAGCCATTCGATTTTCCGTCTGCCCCAGATTGAAATTTTAGTTTTATTTTTTATTTTCCTTTTTTTTCTAATTTCTTTTTTTCAATTTTCTGCTGGAAAGAACCCATAGCAACCACTCACAGACGGGCAAAGAGCCGGTTACTGCCATATCAACACACCGCCGGTCAAGTTCTGCTGCGCGCTTTCCTCGAACTTGGCTGTAGGCCGCGCGGACTCGCCCTACTTTGTGTATTTTTGATGGAAAGAGCTTCAGGCAGCAGTGCTCGTATCTTCACCGACAAAAATCGAAAAAGTCTTCTCGTCCAGTGACTTGCCATACAAAGGAAGGCGCACAATCAATACGAGAAAAAGTTTTTCTCTGGAGTCATCTGCGAAAATATCCTCTTTCTCTGGAGTGATTGGGAACGCTCTCCAGTCTCGAGAATAGGATAAAAGGCGGCTTCTGTCCCCCTCATCAATCTCGTTTTCTTCTCTTCTCCATCACACTCATCCATCAAACACATCCACTCGAAATCCATTCGACAGTGACTTCTTCCTTGCTTTTGCATTCAACTTTCTTTGACAATTTGTTGATTCTCTTTTTGCCTTTGCCGTTGCCTTTTTCCTTTTCTTTGTTGATTCCTCCGCTTACTTTCATCTTTGCGCCATCCAACTCTTCCTTTGTTGTCGTCCATTTAAGCTTTGCTTGTTGGACATATTTGATCCACTCTTACCCGCTGCAAAGATCCCGATTACCCAAGTTTGGAAATTTGCTTGCACTATAGGCCTGCATCCATCTGGTAAGACCAATCGTTTGTCAAAACAAAATTGTCGCTTTACATTACTAACTATTCTATTAGTTCTTGTGCCGGACTATTTAAAATACCGCCCATTCCTTCCTTCGATATCTTCGTTTCACAATCCTTCACACACAAAATGTCTCCCCGCCGTTCTTCCGGTCGCCTTGCTGCTCGTGCCGCTGCACGCGAGGCGGCCCAGCAGGAGCTGTACGTGGACCCTTCGACTGTGCTTCAAAACTTGGAGCGCACACGGGCCCGCAGCCACGCCGCTGCCGCCACTATTGTCGCCCGGGCGAAAGCCCAGGCCAGTTCTCAGACGCGGCGTGGAAAGCTGGCGCAGTCCAGCCGTCAGAGTGGTCGAATCAGCACTCGACTCACTCGCAGCATCGCCAAGCGCCAACAGCTTCAGCGCCTTGGCAGAAGCGTGCAGAGACGGCGGAGCACGAGCCTGGAGTCGGAAGTGTCTTTGTCGGACGCGGATGATGTTCAGGCCGGAAAGAAGGTCACCTGGCTTGTTGAGGGAATGCTCAACATTTGGCCAGTTGCTATTCACCAGGCCGCTCTGAACGACAAGGGCGCCGTTGATCTTGCCTGGCTCTCGGCGACTGCCACGGTTTGCAAGTCATTCCGATTTGCTGTAAACCAGGTCGTCTGGAGCCGTGTTGAGATCCGGAACGAGGATGCGTCAGAGCGCCTGTTGAATAAGCTAAAGGCGTTTTACCCGCAGATTGAGGACATGGAAGGACCTGCGTGGAGAGAGAAGGTCGACGGCGACATGCCCTGGGATTACTACCAATCCATCACCCGGGTCAAGCAGCTCGTCGTCGGCCCTGATGCGTTTGAAACGTGTCCGCCAATGTACGTCTACAAGGCGTTCCCCCAGGCGACAGCGATCGATATCACATTCGGTCCTGTCCACAACGAGAGCTCGTATCCAGCGAACCTGGATGAAGTTCTCTTTGCGCGAGTCGATGAACGCGCATCTTCGACTCACGGCCTGGAGTTTTGGCGGTGGGATATTCCCACCTTGATCCATTCGACTTTTGTGGGCATCGAGCTCCCTGAGTCGCGGGATCCACGTTTCCTTGCGCAGGCCACTGCTTTGGCCAACTTGGAAAAGGTCAAGGAGATGCACTCCGTTGGCCAGCTTCGCATGCTGACCAAGTTGGCCATTGACCGCATGCCCGCCAGCTGGTCCCCCGTGTCGCACTACGGGGACCAAACCGTTGATCCGCTGAAGATCAGAAATGCTAAGGCTATTCCTGCATTGATCAGCACGATTGAGGTTCTGGACCGTCTTCGTTGTCTATGCCTCCACCGTTCTACATTGTCGACGGGCTTTCTTAATGTACTCCCGTCGGCACTGCAGGAGCTGGAGCTTGTGGACTGCGCTTTCCAACGCGAGATCGACGCCCCGCTAACCCGGAGGGGCGATGTCGCGCTCAAGTCGTTGTCTCTCATCCGAAACAACGCCTTTGAGCTCGACATGCTTGGACACCTTCAGACTTACTGTCCCAAGCTCGAGCGTCTCGTGGTTGACATGCAGGACCTGGACAACGAACGTGACCAGATTTACTGGTCCACCCCTGGTAAGCTTATCGACTGGCCGCAAACGCTTCGCGAGCTCGAGATCCGCCACTTCAAGGTGAAAACCGTCGATGATCTCGAGTTCTTCTTGGCGGAGCTTGTGGCGGTCGGCGATAAGCTGCCCCTTCTGAAGAAACTGTCGCTCAAGGTGGCTCTCGATGTCTCGTGGCGCACACGCGTCCAACTTCGCGAGACGTGGACCACCATCTTGAACCATGTGTTCAAGTGCCAGGAAATAGATCCTCTCCCCTACAGCTCTCTGAGCCAGTACGAGGCTCTATTTGGCAGCAGCAGTCAGAAGGTCAAGGTGGCTTACCCCCTTACCACGACCACACCGCCCGATGCTGAAATGACTGATGTCAGCATCGACGGTGCCCACGCTAAAGAGTCGGACACGGCGATGTCGGAGTCGGAGGAGGAGTCCATCCAAATGCCGGAGATGGGCTCACTTGGCTTCTGTGACAGCCTTTTAGCTGCCGCAGGCCCCTCCAGACACTGTTCTGCCCGCTTGTCTGACCAGAGCGTGTCCCAGCAATCGAAGGCGGATAACTTTGGACCGTCTTCGCCACTTTCCGCCTCGTCGCCCCTTTCATCCGTTCACGATGTCGATTTCGCCGATCAAGACTACGACCTGGACTCCCACTGGCTGACGCCATGCACGATGGCTGCCATTGTGTACAAGCTCCTAAACACGAGTTACAATTCTTCGGATGTGACTCGGAGCTGGTACAGAGATGGCAGTCCTCTTGGCAGCCTGGAGCCCAAGGTCACGGGCCTCGCTCACAAGTCTCCCAGGTCTCGTTACGACGATGATCTTGAGGCGGAGCCCGAGACCGGCGAACTCGACGAATCGGAATGGGCCAATGTCCGCATGCTTGCCACGCCGCGCCAGTGCCTCAAGGTTGATTTTGTCATTGACAATCCGAAGCCTGCCGGCATGCAGTTTGGCATGGAGGACTTTGTCGACGATGCGCCATCGGAAGCGGAAGACGACGACGACTTTATCGGGTGAATCCTGGCTTGTCTCATTGTCGTCTATATCCCGCCGTGTGTGGCCTGTGCTCTGGTATATTTGGTCTGGTCTTGCCTTTGTTGTGCTTTTGGGGTTCTGGTACATCTGGATGTCGGGTATGCGGTCGTTTAAGCCGTGCGTGCCTTTTTGTGCTTGTCCATCTCTCTCTCTCTCTCTCTCTCTCTCCGTGTCGTCCTTTTCTTTTCTGTGGGTTCTTCTCTTTCGTCTTTGCTTTCTTTCCGGCCTTTTCGGGTTTTCATCTTGTCGTTGCTCTTGTTGGAATTTGTGCTGTTTATGATACCATTTCGTCTTGTGGGAAATTGCTTGGTGTTTTGGAGTTTAGCTTTTCTTTTTTTGTTTTTTTGTTTTCTGTGGTTTTTTTGTTTTCTGTGGTTTTTTTGTTTTCTGTGGTTTTTTTGTTTTCTGTGGTTCTTTTGTTTTCTGTGGCTAGCTAGCATTTTCTGTCGTTAAATTTGAGTTTTTGTTTTCAATCATCGTTTCAAGTACCATCGCCTGTAGCTTCTTATGTTGCAAACATTTGTCGATCATCCTAATTCAATTAACTTTGGAATTCGACTGAGCCCCTCTAACATTGCCACAGTCACAGGCCACTGATATTTGGAAAGAAGCACAGATGTATGTAAGTGATATCCTTGAACACTAAGATGGAGTCTTTTTCCCTTACGCCCCTCCATTCAGTCTATTTATTTTCTACGATACACTGTAATGCAAATACTAGTAGTGGTACTACTACCGCCAACCAATTAGAAAGCAGGCCCCGTGCTCTCTCCATCCGCCAGCTTTTCCAGTGTCTGCCGCGCCTCATCCGTCCGAATCATGCATGCACTCGCATCGCGCCTGCACTTGTCCCACGAGATTAGACTCTTGCGCAAGCGCTCCTGACGTGCATTCAGTTCCTCGCGCAGCTTTTCTTCTTCCTCTTTGAGCTTGCGCATCGCCGGCTCTAGGTCTCGAGTGACACCCAGAGCCGTAATGGAGATGCGTGCAGGGTCGATTTTGCCGCCGGAAGCTATAGCGGGCAGAGACGCGAGTTGCATTGTAGCAACGCTCTGTTTAGGGCCGTTGGGAGGGTTAAAGGACTTGGAGTTTGAGGTAGATCCCGATAGTGAGCCGCTGCGTGGGCCTGTGGGAATGCCGTTGGATCCGGAGAGCCCAGAGTTGGCGCCGCCCGAGGCCCCCGAGACATTGTGACGAGACGGATTGGATGGGCCCCACGTTTGACGGAGGCTGCGAGAACTATATCCGTTTCCACGACCAGGCGGGACATAACCCTTGGGTCCCACTGGCGGGTTCGAGTTTCCGTTGCTATCACGCGCTGAGTGGCGACCATGGGGCGAAACTGATCTGCCGCCACCACTCGAAGTTCCGGGTGCAGGGCGGTACGATGAGGAAGTCGCCATTGGAGATGTGCGAGACTGCATATCGCTGGTTGAGCGGTCTCCGTTGCGAATGGGCGGGGCTTGCTGGGGTGTCTTGTCGCGTGAGTGCTGGCCGCTCATTGCAGGAGATCGAGTCATACTGGGGCGGCGAGGGCGTGTTCTACTAGACTGCCTTGAGCGGTTGGAGCCAGTGGAACGAGCCCGTGACAACGAGCGACGACGAGGCGTGCGACGGCCGTTGTTGTTTATCGTAGCTGGATTAAACCCATTCACGTTTTCGTTCTTGATGGCGCTTCCACGAGGACTGCGAGGGCGGTATGTTGTTCCCATTCGGCCGCCAACCCCGCGATTTCCAGGACTACGTGAGCGGTTGCGGAATGGGCCGTTTGGTGACATTGTGCCACGCGGAGAGCGGGCGCGCATAGGCGGGCGTTCGTGGAGCTTGGGAGGCGAGCGTGAACGACGTGGGCGATTGGGTGCTGAGTCGTTGGAGTCGAATCGTGGGTCGTTTCTGTCTCGGATGTGCAATCTATCCCAATCTCGGTCTCTATCACGGTCACCTCCGCGCGCAGGCGGTTGATCGCGGATAAGGTCTCGTGGCTGATCTCGAATAAGATCTCTTTCAGTGTTGACGGGAGCAGTAGTAGTACTAGCAGCAATAGCAACAGCAGCAGCAGAAGCAACACCCGCAGAAGAAACGGCCGGAATATCGCGGTCTCGCTCTCTTTCACGGTCGCGCAAAGGCAGGCGGTCTCGAGTGCGATCCCAGTCGCGATCTCTGGGAGGCTGATCACGGTCTCTATCCCAGTCCCGGCGTTGCGGTGTTCTGCCTCTTTCGATGCGGTCGTGCTCGTCTCGTTGAGGCGCAGGGGATTTTGAAGGTCTTCTTTGAAGCGGAGTTCGGCGGGGAGAAAAACGACGAGGCGGAGATCTGGTACGCTCTCTACGTCTCCAGTCACCCCTTTCTCGACTTCTTTCCCTCTCTCGTATGTCTCCTCTTGACCGATCCCGCCGGTAGCGGTTGTTGTTGTTGTTATTGTTGTTATTATTATTGTTGTTGTTGTTGTTACTGCGCGACCTCCTCCTTGGTGACCTGCCTGGTACGTAACTGTCGGAGCCAGCATGCGGTGGACTGCGGGCACGTGGACTGCGCAATGGGCGTGGACTGCGTGGTGGATGGTCGCGGTCTCGATCAGGTATTCTGTCGCCTGTACGTTCACGCTCGCGGCTTCGTTGTCGACGGGGGGAGCGGTCCCTATTAAATGGACGCCATGATTCGCCTGCCCCGTACATTTTCACTTCGCCATCTTCGTATCTATAAACAACGGCGGACACCAGCGTTAGTTATTGGTTTTGAAGCTATGTGGGGGCGATTGCTACTAGGCAATCACGGCAAAGGCCATTGGCATGGCGCAGTAAAAAACAAACAGAAGGGCACAAATAGTAACCAGCTTTGCTGTGTGTTTTGTGCAGCATGTTTGGTTTCGAATGGGGAGTTTCCGGCATTGACAGAAAATGGGGTACGTACCTTCGACTACGTGAATCGCGCTCCCGGTCTCGGTCCATATCCAGGATCTAGTCGTCGGGTCGAGTCGAGTCGAGTCGAGTCGAGTCGAGTTGGTGAGGCTGATGGTAGTGGTGATGGTGCTGATGCTGGCGGAAAAAGGCAGATAGCCTTGTTCTCTGCAGACAGGCTCAAGGCCAGGAAAACGGGATTCCAAACGGACCCAGCACTAGATAAAGCCAAGAAACAGTTGAATGGACAGAGCCGATCTTGCCACCAAGAATTCTAAAATAAAAATAAAAATAAAAATAAAATAACAGCCACTGAACGACGTCGATAATTAAATGCACGTGATGCGATTCGATTCGATTCAATGGTTAATGCGATGCGATGCGATGCTATGCGCTTGATGCGATGCTTTGATGGATAAAAAAAGACGTTTGATATGCCGATGGTTGATGGCTGGCAAAAAAGAGCAACAAAATGAGGAACGAGGCTGAAAAAAAAAAGATCACAACTTGGAAACTAGAAAGAAGAAACGGCTTTAGTGGGTGGAAAAGGAAGAATTAGAAAAAGAAGTCCACTTTACGCTGCCTGCGCTTCCCAATTGAGTCTTTCAGTTCCAGTTCGGCGCGTTCTATTTTTTTTTTTCAAGCGCGGCGCTGATATCACGTGACTGAGGAGAGTTACTGGTGTAACCCTAGTGAGTGTAAATCACCATTTTGGGAATTAGACATGCGTATCATGAGGGATTCACATATCGTTAAACACATTTACAAGTATCTTATATAATAACTGATTGAATATTCTGACAACCATCTACTCCTCATTCAAAACGCCTGCTATACTTCCACCCAAAACAAACAAAAAGAAAAGAAGAAACAAGTGTACGAAAAACGATACACCACTAACAATCAGTCTGCCTGGCTATTCGCCAAACCAACAAACAAGCAAACAACCTCAATGAAAAAAAAGAAAAAAAAAGACAAACACCAACCTGGAGTAAGTCGCTACTCTTGGGTCATATGCTCGTCTTCCGTCGTCTCTCCACTTGTATCCACGCGATCCATGATCCATTCCTGCGCTTCGGCCGCATGCTCGTGCAACATGCGGTTGAGCCCGTTAACCTTACTCTCAATAACGGTACCAAAGCGGCGCTTGGTAACCTTGCGCTTGAGAAGCTCGTCGTTCCAGCAGGCGTGGTCGGCGCCGACGTAGATGCGAGAGTTCTCCTTGTACCAGGCGGAAAGACCCTCGTCGACGTCGGACTTGACGGCCTTAAGAGTGCCCGTAACGAAATTGATGACACCCGAGATGCGCTCCTTGCAGTCAGCTGGCAGGGAATGGGTTAGTTTTTAGTGATTTGGCCAGAGAGGGAGAGGGAGAGGGAGAGAGAGAGGGAAGCTTACATCTGCCTGTAAGAAGCGTCTTGATACCCAGATATGCGTTGCCAACGCCGATCAAGAAAATCTCGTCGGCTTGGTCGTATAGCTGTAGATAGTTGTCCCAGATGTAACACACCAGCTCAGTCATTTCGCTCTCCAATACTCGCTCAGAAACACGAGGCGTAAAAGCGTCAAGATCCTGGTGTGTGTTAGCATATAAAACCTAGGGCTTTAGGAGAAGGGTACTAACGTCGTCCTTGGCCAAGTAGCCGGGGATATTGATGTCCATGACGCCGAAGCCGTTTTCAATGGCCCAGTCAATGTAAGGGGTGATTTCGTCGACCTAGAGAACAAGCACATATTAGCTATGTAGTGATAAAGAAGAAGATTTGGTTATTACCACCCAGGCATTATGTGATTCAATAATGCTGTCGTCAACGTCGGGTTGCGCAAGAAGCTGTGGCCTGGAGATAGTTAGCAAAGTTTACAAGTAAAAAAAAAAAAAAAGGCAGAGATATCAACAAACGTACGGATCGTGGATAATGAACAGCACTCGCTTTGCCTCGCTCAGCTTCGGCGTCACAAGCACCTGGTTATCAAACGTCTGCGACGCATGCTCGCGGTGAATATACAACGGCACCATCTGATGCTTTTGCTGCAACTCCTGGCGTTGCGCGTTGCGCACCACATCGTGCAACCGTGAGGCATTCAGTTTTGACACGTCGTCGCGCACATTGACAATTCCCGCCTTCATGCAGTCCCAATACTGCGCCTGATACGCCTGCACCTTGGCCAGCACGCGCGACGCATCCTTGTTGATCTTGGGCACGTCCAGACGCGGCGGCGGCTCGCCCATCAGCGTACGCGCCACGGATAGCGCCGACTTGGAAATCGCCTTGAGGTTGTAGCCGCCCTCGAGACACACGGCCACTTTGCCCTCGGCCAGCGACATGAGCATGTGTGTCATGTGTGCGTAGCAGGCCGGCGAGACAAAGCAGCCGCCCAGTTCGTCGCCATCGGCTGCGTCAAAGCCGGCCGAGATGACCACGAGATCCGGGTTGAATTCGCGTGCAATCGGCATGATGATGCGCTGGAAGGCGGCCATATACTCGCCGTCGCCCATGCCCTGAGCGTGCCAACCAATGTTGACGTTGCGGCCCAGGCCCGGCCCGGCACCGCAGTTGTTAAGCCCGCCGTCTGGCACGCCATCCTTGGGCTTGCCGGGGTAGAAAGTGCCGTTCTCGTAGACGTGTAGCGAAACGTACAGCACATTGGGGTTTTCGTAAAAGATGTTCTGGATGCCGTTGCCGTGGTGCACGTCCCAGTCGAGAATCATCACTTTGCGGCATGTTTCGGGATAGTCCATCTGACACACGCGCACGGCCACCGGCACGTTGTTGAAGAAACAGAATCCCATGGGCTCGTCAGGCTCGGCGTGATGGCCCGGCGGACGAATTACGGCAAACGCGTTGCGCAAGCGGCCCTCGACCACATGCTTAAGCGTCTCAATGGCGCCTCCAGTCGACAGCAGCGCGGCATAGTACGACATGCTGCCGACGTACAGCGACGTGCGGCCCTGGTCCATTTCCTTGGTCAGGCGGCGTAGGTCGGCGTAGCTCTTGTTGGCCAGGCTCTCAACAAAAGCATAGTGCGCCGGCTGATGCACCAGCAGAATCTCGTCTTGGCGGGCGTTGCGCGCGGGGATGCGCCACATGTACTTTGTTGGGCTATCGCGCAGAATCGACGCCAGCTTCTCGGGCGGGCCGGTGTAGATAAGCCCGTTTTGCTTGAACGTGTTGAAGATTTCCTCGATGCGCCGTGGGTCTTCGGGGTGGTGCGAGTGTGGGCTCCAGTCGGCGTTGACGTGCAGCTTCATGCGGTCATCATAGCAGCAGCCTGTTGGCAACAGGCCGCGGCGCAGCACCTGCTTGAGAGATGAGTTGAGGAGCAGCGTCGCATCGTCTTCGTTGGCTGCAGAGTCGGTTGTGCTATCAAAGTCTGTCATCTCGCGTGACGTCTGTCGGCTGTAGCCGTTGCTATTGCTATTGCCGTTGCCGTTGCCGTTGCTGTTGCCATTGCTATTGCCATTGCCATTGCCATTGCCATTGCCATTAGCCATAGGCACGGCCGGCTCATCCTCCATGGCCATTGGATGGTCGACGCCGTTCTTGGGAGCGGCTTCCATGGCGGTGGAAGACGCGGGCCACGACGGGGGCATTACCTGCGTCCCAAGCGGCTCACAGGGAGGATTCACGAGGGCCAGTTAGCGAGCCACGGGATCACTAAAAGGGCTGCTCTTGGCTCGGAGAAATGGAGTCTTCCTAAAGACTTGGGAGAAGGGGCTACAAGTCTAAAGATGTCTGTAGACCAGCCAGTTATATGTGAATCTGCATGCGCCGCGTTAGAACAACACCTTGGTATAAACATCTGCCCGTCATCAGACACAGAGAAGCCTGTATTTCTTGGAAGCCCCAAAGACCAACACAAGAGCCATCATCACAGCTCAAGGACCACCGGGGAAAAAAAAAAGGCGCAAAGAGCCTGTTTGCTGTCCTAGGCCGCCCATGTGCTTCTGCCCCAGAAGTTGGCGTTTGCGACAAGGCTGAGATACAGGCGCTTTACTTGACAGCTTTGGAGCGCAGACACCAGAGAAGTGACAGAACTCACCAAGGAAATTGAAGCTTGCCGTAAAAGTCTTATTAGTGTTATGTAGAAAGCGCGCGATATGGGCAAGAATGGGGGTTCAAGTTGCAAACAAAAGTCAAGTTGTAGGCCTATGTCGATTTCTCTACGCCGAGAGTGAACGTAGTATAGTCTGGCTGGTTTGGCCTGGGCGAATGAAAAGCCATTTTTGGGTGGCCCCTATAATTTAGGTAACTAGTGGCGCTAAACATCCAGAATGGCAGTGAATGCCCACTATAACACGCTCCAACACCCAAAAGTGTACACACGCGGACTGACGGTGATTTAATAAAAAACGACCAATTAAAGCCTTTTACAATATGCCTCTAACTATTATAGACTTGACCGGTCCAGTACTTTATATAAATTCAGGAGTTGCCACTGCAGCTGTGGTAGCCATCACTGTTGGCAAGGCTGGACCCTTAACAAAATACCTACTTACTTACTTACGTCAAGGCCATAACGGTACCGACGCTGTAACTGATTTGGTGTTACAGCTTTAACAACTACCACATCTCGTGCTATTTCGAATCTTAACGAACTCATCAGGAGGGAATTTCGAGTACTTCATTCATTAAGAGACCAGTTGGCGCTTCACTAAACCCTCTACCATAACCAGCCAGTACCGGTCTTTTCTCGGAGACCGGGTTATACAGTGAAATGGTAGCTTTTAATCAACTGTCCAAGCCAACATATCACTACTGCTTGCACTACTGCTTGCTATATTTCTATTTGATCTTGATTCATTAATATTACATATTATTTGACAAATTAATAAAATATACAGGCTACAACATGTCCAGCACTCGCACTTGAAGACCGCTCCATCAGTTCATCTAAAACTGTAAACGCGAGACTCCAGAGTGCGATGGAATCCATGTCTCAACGGCATCACTCCCATCATCGCCCAGCGGAGTAAATGGCGTGGGAACCCACATCCCGCTGGGCCTCTGGGGAGCCTCGCTGTCTGTGCTGGCATCCTGGGCTAACTCCTCTCGGCGCGCGTCTCGCTCATCGTCAAAGTCGATGATCCCGCCGACAGACTCCGTGGGAACCATGTCATGGTCTCCAACGTATTCCCGCTCCATCAAAACTTCCCGGGCTGCCGCTTGGAGCGACTCCTGGTCGTCGCGGAAATACGGGTTGCGTTTGTGGATGTCGGCGAGGAACCGTGACTTGCCATATACCAATATGCTGGAAAAGTAATGGGCAAGGTCGCGGGGGTTGAGCTTTGCGTACGTGCGCATGACTCGGCCGAGGCGGTGTTGGTCGCACCAGGTGACGTTGTGGGTCGTCAGGTCATACTCGTCGATGCCCTAATACAATATCGTTAGTAAAAGAAATCAAGTAGCGTTGATATAGTTGGTATTATACACACCTGCGACAAATCCTGCTGCAACACTGGGCAGATGTAAATCTGCACCAAGTGGAAAACTGCTGCCATGAGATCTAATAGCTCATAGATCTCTCCGGTGGGCAGAAGTCTCATAAAGGATAACCGGATATCCTCTGTAAATCCTCTCGGGAGAGGCGCCAACTCACGGTACTCGTTTTGGTGAAAGTACTTGGCGTACATCCACCACCGATAGATTGCCCGACGCAATCTCACGAGCTCGTGCTGTCGCAAGAAACGACAGTTTTCGGGCATCCGAACCCAACGCAATTGCGGGAATATGTCTTCCCAAGTCCGGATCACCTTGCATAGTCTCAGCAATGGCTGAAAGTCTGCCACTGTGAGAAATGCAACATCCTGGCGTGCCTCTCCGCTTGACCCGTCAGCCTCCTCATGCTCGGCGCCATCGACGAGAGGATATCTAATCTTGTCGTCTGGGTTGCGCTTGAACATGATCTTCTGAGGCATGGGGAGATCCTCCACATTGGCGACGTCTTCTTTCTTGACTATGTAGAGCCGTAGAAGGTCACCCAGTGGTTCAAATTCCCATCGAAGAATCGGGAAGACGATCTGGACCGGGTGCTCCTTGACCACATGGTACAGCCGTGAGCTTGTAACCATGAGACTGAGGAGGGTTTCGACATCGACATAGCTGAGGATCTCGACGAGGATCTCCGTAGGAAAGATGAGAAGATCCATCATGGTTGTATGTCGAGATGGGCTCGGGGAAGTGAGCTGTGATATACTACCCAAGTTAGCTAAGAATATCCGACCCAGGAATCACATAGATGAGCAAACATACTGTCGAGGTGGATGAGAATGAAAGTTTGGCTTTGTCAAACAACAGGGCGAATAGAGAAGCTGATTGTGATGTAATGGATCAAAGAACGCGATGAAGACAGCAAAGTTGGCTTGTTATCGGCTCAGATATCTGAAGATTTTTGGAATGCAACGAAGGGATTAGAAGGAAGAATGAAAAGGTTGAGGTAGAAAGACGGCGTTTTAACATCATTGAGAGAAAAAGAAATAATAATAATAATAATAAAAGCATAGCCTGGTTGTGCGCCAGTTGTCAATGAAAGTTTTGATTTCCATCTTGAGTAAATGATGATGTTTATGGTAAACAAAGCCTGTACAGATGCAGATGGAAGGTGCTCACGATGGAGGGCAATGTAGGGAAGAAATCCTAAATAAGCAATCTGTCAAAGATCCAAAGTTTGTATACCGATAACCTGGGCAACCAGCTAAGCTGGGCTTCGTCGCATATGGTGCAGTTTCGAGCTGTCTTTGTGTACCCATTCCAACAATCTGGTACTGGACAGATGAATAACGATAAATTCCTGTCCCAATCCCAGTCAAACTAGAGTATACACATCAAATTTATGATTACATCAGCCGGCCACTTGGCCGTGCTGATTGGCTGTCATCACTATATTTTTACAAGAACGGAGGCGATTTTGTCCAACACAAACGGATGCATACTATTATTCAAATCCCAAAAAAACAGGTATCCCATGACGCCAGTAGTAACTTATATGACACATATACAGAAACTGTATTTTTTCTCTCTCTTCTCCATCTCAGCCGCCGGCGTAGTCTCTGACTTAGGCAAACAGGTTGCGCTTGTCGAGCTCGTTTGTCGACTTGCCAGCCGAGTCCGGTCCCAAGCCCAGATCCTTCTTCTTGGATGTCCGGTCCAGCGCGCTATCAACGCGGCTGTTGTGCTTCGCCGATCTCGCCTTGCGCAGGTCTGAACGCACCTGGTTGGGCGACACAAACTCCTTGTTCTCGTAGATAATGGGACCGCCAAACGAGCCCTCCTGGATGATGATGGGCGTCATGACGAAACGAGGGCCAATCTCAATCAGCTGGATTTCCGTGTTGAGGCTAGGCTGGCTGCTGTGCTTCTTGGCAGCCTTCTTGGCCGACGCAGCCTCTTCGCTCTGCTCGCCCTCGGCAACCTTGCCGGCTTCCACCTCGTTGATCTGGTACGTGCGCACCCAGATCTTGCCGTCGACGTAGCTGAAGCCCATGACGTGGTCGACAAAGGGCTTCGACTTGCGCGCGCCCTCGGGGACGCCAAAGGTGTGGAACATGAGCTCACGAATCAGGCGCAGGTGCGGCTCGGTGTCGAAGGCGGCGTCGAAGGACAGAACGGGGCGGGAGCCCTTGAGGCAGTTGCCAGTGAAGCGCAGCTCCTCCATGGTGTACACTACAGAGAAAAATCATACGTTAGAATCCGGTTCGTATATACAATGCGCATCATATCAGGGCGCAACTTACTGCTCTGGACGTGCATCTTGACCGTGGGGCCGTTGGGAATCTTGGAGAACCAGCAGTACAGATCCTGGCCCTTGCGAGCCTCGAAGAAGAAAACGTTGTTGCAGTTGTACAGCTCGGCCAGCTCGTTCAGCTGGTACAGCTTCGACTTGGAGTCGAACTTGACATCTTTGCGGGCGTGGGGCATCATTTGCGCCAGATCGTTGAGCAGATGGCGATGTCTGTAGCAAAGACGTACAGTTAGAATCTCAAACTTCGACACTCAGCGTTTCTGTGCGCCTCTGTACCCCCATTGTTGTGGGAAAGAGAGCCTAGACATACCTGTAGGTAACACCACGAGAAGAGAGGATCAGAACTCTCTGCTTGTTCTTGCGAGGGCCGGTGCTGGCAACATCGGCCTTCTCCTCGATGGCATTCGCCTTGTTGATGGACTTGTAGACGGCAGCCATTGTGATATGATATAAAAGTGAACGCTAGAACAAAGAGAAACGACTGAGTGAAAGAAACAGACGCGAGCCCGGATATCGTCAGAAAGTAAATGGAAAGAAATGCAAAGAAGTAATCAATCAATCTAAATAACGCCCAAGTTGCTACAATTCAGTTCCTCTAGAAAGTGACTTTTAACTTTTTTTCGTCTAGGAAATTTTTGGACGCCGCCAAAGAAATTCTGCCGTCCGATAAGGCTTATCGGTGCAGGGACCAAAAGCCAAAAGTATTCAGCCACTAGCGCAGCGCTTGCTTGTTACAGTAACAGGACAAGATCGTTTATTACGAACAAAACATCTCGCACATGCTTTTCATTTCTGTTTTCTTTTGCTTGCTGAAAATGCGATGCATCTTTGGAACACAAGGCCGACTTTAAAATCTTCCTTCCGAAAGACACTTCCTTAATAACCTCCATCTTTACTCAATTACCCCGCTATTCAATTATCACGAAGCAGAGGATGTTAGCTTGATTTTTGCTTCGTTAGCTTGTAGTATTTCCATTGTCCATTTTACCTGCTACCGCCCTCCAAACTTGCGCCGGAGTCGACACCTGCTACGGTATTGGCATTGCGCAACTTTGTTGAGATCTTGAGGCTATAGTAAACCAGCATAAATCAATACCAATTTTAAAAACTGTGACGAGTAAAGCCAAAGAAAACACAAGTATTTAGACAAGGCCAACAAAGGGTCGGCAGAGACCGGAACAACCAAATCCGCGAAGCATGTGACAAGACAACATCACAGTCAGCCAAGGAAAAGAAAGAATAAGCACAACCAACGATTGAAAGAGAAGCAATCTATGTCTGCGCACAACCAACTTGCATTGGCTATCACTCCAGTCACCAACATGAGGCCACCCGCACTCGTACACATCCCAGAGCCCATAAAACCATAAAGAAATTTAAAAAAAAAAAGAAAAGAAAAAGCAATTAGAGCCAATGTCCATAGACCTCGTCAATAGCATATCAAAGCATAGCACATGAATAGTAATTAAATTAGCAGCATCCGGTCTTGGCGCTGGCATCGTCTGCGGGCTTGCTGAGCGAGATGTTGGTGCCAGCACCAATGGTCGCCTGCGCACCGTCGCCGCTGTCCAGAGCTTTGCTGGAAACGATGCGGTAGATCTCTGGTAAAAGGGCAATTGTTAGGTTCAAATTCACACGTCCGCGGGGGGTTTCAGAAAGGCTTACCAGTAAGAATGTTCTGGAAGGCCAGCTCAACGTTGCTGGCATCGAGGGCAGAAGTCTCGATGAAAGACAGGTGGTTCTCGCCTACAAATGGTTAGTACGGGCGGATATGTCCCGGTAGCTATGCTAGGGCGCTACAGCGGCAAACTTACTAGCGAAAGCCTTGGCCTCCTCGGTAGGCACGGCTCTGAGGTGTCGCAGATCGCTCTTGTTTCCGACGAGCATGATCACGATGTTGGCGTCGGCATGATCTCTCAGTTCCTTGAGCCATCTAGTGACATTCTCGTAGGTCTGGTGCTTGCTGATATCGTACACGAGGAGAGCTCCGACAGCGCCACGGTAGTAGGCAGAGGTGATGGCACGGTACCGCTCCTGACCGGCGGTATCCCAAATCTGGGCCTTGATGGTCTTAGAGTCGACTTGGATCGAGCGCGTGGCGAACTCGACACCAATCGTCGACTTAGAATCAAGGTTAAACTCGTTGCGAGTGAATCTGCTCAACAGGTTGGACTTTCCGACACCGGAGTCTCCGATCAGGACAACTATTCAGTAGATTTGCGTTAGAGGGACTGCTTTTATACGGAAGGCGACATGCTAGTTGATCATGAGTCGAAGAGACGACAGGGGATAGCTTAGAAAAACGAGGGGTAAGGCGGGCAGGCGACGGGGAAAGGGAGGGGGGTTTATCAACCTTTGAAGAGGAACTACTCGCGGGCAAAAACATCAAAATGTCAGTACAGATATTATCACGAGAAGCGGGTAACAATGCAGTCATGACTTCGTTGTCACCAATCCCTTTTCGGGGTGCATAGGCGGTCGGCAGACCAGACTTCAAGTCGCTCAAAAGAAAATAAAAGAGGGCATGCGGAGCCACGTACATCATACTCGTCGTTAGCCATGGCGAATGGTTGTTAGCTGGCTGGCGCAGAAGAATAATGTGAATAAACTGAAAGCGAAATGGCGATAAAGAAGAAAGAAAAAAGAGGCGACGGTGGGTTGTTTGGTGCAAGCAAGGTGCGAAAGCAAAATTATGGATGAAATGATGTAAAGATTCAAATGCGTCTGGCTTTGATGTTGGCGGGCGGAACAGAATAGAACAAGAAGCAGGCCTGGTCGAGACAAGAAACAAAGGTGGTGGGCCAGACAGTTCGTTATGGATCCAAAGGGAGCAAAACAGAATGCTCATTCCTTTGCTTTTTCTGTTCTGCTCTTGCACTTTCCGGTGGCATTGGAAATGACAGTGTGAGTGTGGGAAACCAACCAACCAGCGCAAGATACGGCAAATAGCCAGTAAAGGACGACAATAATTCTTGTGAATATTAGCGGTAGATGCACACTTGTAATGCAACTTGTAATGCACATCAGTTACATCTTGTACAGGGTACATCGTCCTATCATAACCCACTGCAAAGCATGAACAGGGAATAAAAGTGCAGCACAAAGCCTTAGCCAACTCAGTGACAGGCTTTTAACGCATAAGTGGTCTTGTTGGCAGGAAGGAGGGGAAAAGCTTGGGGAGACGCTTAAGTTTCCGTTTCAAACAGGGCAGTTTGCTTCCATACAAGTACATGGTACAAAGCTGCCAGTTACAAGCTTGTTAGATATAAATGTGCACTATGAAGTACTAAATGCCTACGTAGCAAAGCTCAATACAGAAGTTTTCCGTTATGAACGATTCATTCAACGCCGACAGCTAGCCTATGGCTGCTTATGGTGCCTACGGAGTACACGAGTAAAAGCGTACGTACTTGTAGTAAAAGCGTACGGGTTAACCCTCTCAACGTCTATCAACCCTAATGGACCGGAGTCGCATTCTGCACTGTGCTCAAGATCTATTCGCTTATAGCAAATGTACATTATTCAATGTCAATTTCAAACTGACCGATTTTATTTTTGGGCCGCAAAAATCTTCATTATCAACACTTGCCACTATCTGTCAAAAGTCAATCAATCCCTGTGTACGTCGCCCAAAAGCTCGTAAAACCAGGTTGCGTAGATTCTAATCGTCATTTAAATAGGAAAAACAATCATTCTTTCGTACGAATGGATATGTCGTGCTCTGAATTTCACTCACAGTCCTCTACTTGAGCAATCTTACATATTCCCCGACTTTATTTATTTATGTCTTCCAGGTACTTATAATCACACTTCAGATATCTTTGAATAACAAAACTAATATCATTTCTAGCGCCTCAGAAAGTCGTGTTGATTCCATCCCCAGTGCTCCCAAAGTCGGGGACGATAATGAAGATGGGTTTAATACCGACACAACGATAGACCCCGAGGATGATCCTGATACCGACTACAATGTCGAAGGTATTCTTGCCCATAAGTATGAAGATGGCACGGAATACTATCTTCTGAAATGGCAAGGATACGGTATGCACGCCTCTAGCTGGGAGCCTGTCGCCAATTTGTCAGATGATCTTCCGGAGATATGGGAGGCGAAGAAAGCCCGTATCGATGCCGGCGAAGAGCTCCCATTTAACATTGTGGATTTGTACAAGGCAAAATACGCGCACTGGATGGGCAGATATGCACGCTCTAGAAAGAGAAATGCGAGGCGCGTCAAACTCGGTCGTAGGCGGTCATCCACAGAGAAGAAACTCCACAAGATGTGCTTGGAGTGGAAGTCCGTCTATTACAACGCCCTTGGGGAGCGCCGAAGATTGAACGCCAAAAACAACGGTGACAGTGCGAAGAGGGCTAGCTCAATTGGCCCTGAAATTTCCAACGAATTTAGCTTGTTCGTGAGCGACGACAACTACCAATCCACTGATCTTGATCAAGGCAACTACGACAGAGAGCTGGACAAATCAGCGACGCAGGTTCCATCTGGTACAGAGAACCCTGATGTACCAGTAGAAACTACAGTGGGTAATTACTCAGTGTCCGAGACGGACGCGACTTTCAGAGAAATTGCGGACTCTGTCAGTGAAAGCTCTGATACACTGAAGCAAGCACAAGGCTGCGAGACTCCCAAGGAAAAATCTGCTTTTAATCAATCCAGAGAAACATCATCAATGCCTGACTCCACGATCAGTTCTCGCGATTCGTCCCCCTTCGCCGCTCCTGAGGCACCTCGTCCTCCATCACGTCTGCCGAAAGTTCTTATGAAGCCGGTACTCTCATCGGCGGAAGCCAAGCTGCTCGTAAGCTCGGCCAAGTCAAGCGGCACAACTGATTCCAAGGCTGCAGGAAATATATTTGTCTCTGGCAGACTTCCGCCGACCCGAAAGCGAAAAGCCTCCGTTTCTGTATCACACGAACCCGACGATGAGGGCGTTGACCATCGATTTGCCGATGCGGCATCAGAGTCTTGCGAACGCCGCATCTTCATGAAGGCTCGTCGCGATCGTGCCCCTCTTCAAAAGCTAAAGCTGTACGACATCACCGGAATAGGGTACAATGGTTTTGAAATTTCAACCGACAGCAACGATCTGGAAGGTCCCATAGGCCCTGTTGATGTGATCATCGATACCAATGGCAAGATTCTCTCGACGAGCGAACCCCAAGATTTTCACAAAACGGTTCGCTTCACCAGCGCCACAGAAACATGGGACTACGAGTCCCAGCATTCCACCACTCCCACCGACGACAACTTCCGCCGTATCGACAGTGTTCCAAAACACCGCCTCTCCATTTTCCCTCGGCCGTCATCTAAATTCAATCCCGTCTCTCTTCAACAAGCCTCCCTTCAACAAGCCGCTTTGGTGTCTGTTGCAAAAGATATTTCTTTTCAGCGGTTGTCTGCTACCACCAGCGCGCCATCTCCAAAGCCGATAGAAGTCACGTTTTCTGATGTCAATGCCAACATAGTACCCGAATGGTTCAAGGCCTTTGAGTCTATTGCTAGTATCTCATTTGCTCACCAGTGTACTGTCCAAACTTTTGAAATGCAGTCCGAATCTATACGGGCTCAAAGGGGCAACCTATCCAGCGGCGTTATCACTTCAACCTCAGCCCCAGATGTTCTCAGGAATGTGGCAAATCGTCTTCGTATTGGGTCGTTCTGCTGTGTTTCATTTCAGCACAGATACAGCGTTGTCCTCTATCCGTTGCGTTGCCCTCTTTGGTCCAAGTCGACCGAAGTACAGGCCCCGGATTCGGCCGCTGCCGATCTTGGCTACTTTATCTTTGAGATGATCCATGAAGCCGTTCCTCAAACTCTAAATTCCAGTCTAAAAGTCACAGACGCCGATCTTCAGGGCCGCAAGCTTTTATACGAGAAAATTCTTTCGTTCGACTATGACAAGCTTCTGCCTATCTCTGCCGCGCAACCCAACACCAGCCACGCATTCTTCGTTATGTTTCCCGAATCAAAGGTGGACATAATGAGCGCATTCTGCAACTGGCTACGCGACTGTGACCCCAAATGCCGGCTTCTCACTTCTCAGCAACCCGGACATTTCGAAACCTTCGCCCGCGAGGCTTCGTGCGGCACTGTCATCATTCACCAAAGCGCAATTCCTCTCATGCGCCACATGGTTGGTTTGTACAGAGTTCTTCGCACCAAAATTTCTGATATCAATTTTTGGGTCTTCAACGAAGCTGATCAACTCTTCCCCTTGGTTCCATCATATACCGAGCCCGGTCGTCGATGTTCCCCTGCCAAGGTGACGCTGTCACCTATTCTTCAACACGGAATGGCAGTTCTCGTGACGCCAAGCTTTGTTCTCAACAAGCCTGGACCGTGCATTACACTTCTGGAGTGGTTCAAAAAAGCTTCTAAAAATGACAGTTCGAACAGACTGGTTGTCTTCAACAACATCAGAGAAGTTGCTCTTGAGCTTGCCCGTGGAACGTATTTCCAGTCATCCGCCGCCTCACGCAAGTATCGCCTGTGGGAACTTCTGACTGAGGTGATGGATCCCCAACCAGACCCCGACATCCTCAATCATTCGAGCACAGATGAGTCAGTTGTCACTGCTCCAAGCCTCATTCATGAATATGACGAGCAAAGCCTAGTGAATTGGTTCGCGGTATGGGCGAGTATGAATTTGGACCGGCACCGTGAATTCTTAGTCATGGCGACAATAGCGGCAAACCAGAAAACGCTATCATCTGCGATGGTTTCTCCGGTAAAATTCACTGCACATGTTGTCTCAAAGCCCGACACTGCCTACGAAATTATGACGCAAGTCTCGGCTCTCTCAAGCGACAACCACCCTCCTCTAGAGCTGCTTCCAAAGCCAGATCAGTTGCCGTATGCGCAGAGATTCTCCAGCACTATTCTCTCCGACAATCGAGGTGAGACTATCCACCAGCATCTCTACCGCTTGACGGAGAAGTATGCAGACTCCCTTGTTTTGCTATACATGTATCCTGTGGCATACACGGACCACGAGCATGGAGACCGGGCTGGTGATCCGCTATGTAGATACTTTGCGACATATAGCATGTGGATGCAATTCGGGCGTCTTATTGGCTTGGTTCAAGGACATTTTCGTCGCGTTTACACTGGCGTGTTCTATACGCCCGATTTCAACTCTCCAGACTACGACAAGTCGAAGCCAGTTTCAGTTCCTCGGAAAGCCTGGATTGGCATGTATCGCGCGGTGGACTCTCATACGTGGCCCAAGTCATACTTTTCCGGGAAGCGAGACTTTGAAATCATCATCTGGAACCCAAATGCACGCTTTCTTCCCAAGAAGAACCTCTGCCTCTCACATTTGGATGAAGCGCAGCAAAGCTTTGTCGAGTATGTGAAAAAGAACATTGGTCACAAGATGGAAGGCGGCAAGATCGTGAAAGTATGGCTCACCGGGTTCATGGTTCCCGAGGAGTACCATGCGACGCCGCTGGACGCAACTTTGGTGGCAATGGAAAACGTCCTGGAAAACATGGTCGAGTTCGTGCCCAGCACTGAAATTGATCTCATCAACGCGGGCTATGTTGAGGTGAAGATGGAGGATGCCAAAAGTCTTGATGCGGTCGAGACCGAGTTTCCCTTGGTTTTGGCTCCCCTGGGTACCATCGCACCGTCTACTGACGAAACTCTGTTCACAGTTGTGCATCCTCCGCCTCCGATCGAGCCTGGAGGTTCTGCGTCGGAATGTCGCAATTTGTTTTTCGACGCCGTCACTGAAGCTCAGTGGAAAGTGGGCATGTCCAATCCATTCAAGTATACGCTTCAACCAACGATGAGCTGGTATCATGTGCAAAGGGCGGAAAATCGCGATTATGGTCACGTCTCTGTAGTGCCGTGGGTTCACACTTTTACCCGTCTAAAGATTCTGACAAAGAGATGATTATAGACAGCGTAGCACTTTTGGCCAGCTTAGTTAAGGTTTCTGTACTCTTTAGTTGGGTGGTGGTTGGATGGTGATATGTATTTATTAACTGAAGAAAAAAAAAAACTCAACGCTACTAGAAAATCAAGAATATACTACTATATGTGAAAGTTCAAAAGAATGGAAACGGAATCATTAAAAGGGGCCAGCAACATTTATCGTGTGGCCATCGGGAAGTTTCTTGAGCTGAGCAACATGCCCTTGAGTTTGCGGATGTTGTCCTTGGTCTTTTGAACCTCGTCACTGCTCTTGAAGCCCACGGTGTATCCATACTGTCCAAAGATGCCCATATTGCCGGTATCCATGGACGCCTTCAGACTGCTCATGCGCTGTTCACAGTCGATAATCTCCTGCCACAAGTCGCGCGCCAGCGCTGTCTCCTGCTCGCCCAGCTCGGCGATGTCCTCGGACATTTCAGCCACGCGCGCCACCTTTTTCAGATGCGCCTGCATCACCGGCTCCGTCGAGACCATGGCGCCGGCGCCGGCACCCATCAACGCTGAAGTCGACGACGGCGTTAGTGTGCCAAGCGACCCGTCGGTGATTGCGCGCAGCAGCGGACTGTGTGGCAGGGGCGTGCTTGTCTGTGTGCCCATGTCGCGGCTGAAGAGCTCGGCGGGGTCTTCGACTTCGCTGAACGCGTCGCTGGCGCGGATCAGCGCGTTGGTCATGGAGGAGGCGGGCGCGCGGGGCGGCGTAGAAGACGAGGATGAGCTGGAGGTGGTCTTTTCGAGGAGGGTGACAAAGTGGTCGAGGTTGCGCGAGGCGTGTTGGTGGTATTCGATACGGGCATCGGCGGTGGCCTCGGCCATGGGCTGGAAAATATATGTGCTGGCGCCGTAGACGAGAGTGGATAGACCGGCAAAGCCATAGAGTGTGTTGAGCAGGGTGGTGCGCGAAAGGAGCGGTTCGGGATCGGGATGGGGGACGTTGAATTCGGGGTATGTGGCAATGTGCTCTTTCGGGGCGTAGACTTCCTTAGCTACAGCAGCAGTTCCTGCATTACTGTCTGTAGCTTTGGAGATTTGCTTGTCCTGTGGAATCATTAGTCGGGCGCATTCTCGTAAAGCGCAAGAGTCGCTACTGAAACACAGTGCTGGAGCTTTAACATACGTCATTTGAAGTACTAGGAGAAGCGGCACTGTCTTCGGGCAGAATAGCCTGTATTTGCTCGTCGCTTAGGCCCTTGGAGCGCAGAAACTCCAGCTTGCTTTCGTGGGTCGCGTTTTTAACATCGTCGCTTTCGAGAAAGAGGCGCGCCGTCTCCAGTACGGCTTCGGGGCTTTGCGAGCCGGCTGATTGGTCGGTAGTCGGGCTCTGGGTGGTATTAGCGGCCGTCTCGGGCGCTTGATTTCTGTGGTCGTCGCTCATGATTTCGTTGATGGTGTTTTTCGATCGGTGGGAGGGAATGCGCAGGTTCAATCAGGGCTGGTTTTACGTGAGGCCGCGGTGCTTTGGGCTGCTTGTGCGTGCTGGGCAAGGGTTACTACTCCGTACAGCTGGTTTTTAGCCGTTATTATCTTACTTGCATGTGAGCCTCGGCCAGCTCATGTTGGAGCTTGAAGAATACCGTATGCTAGGGTTAGCAGACACGTGATCTGGGTTGACTATTTGCGATAACCTGTATGAGGCGTCTCGGCGCGTCCATCAATAACCAAGTGACTATACTAAATTACTGCAAGTTTCTCTAACCAGCTCAGCCTCACGTGCAATTTCATCATTAATATATAGCATACGCCTAACGCAGCAATCCAACGCGCCAATTTTTACCGCCGCCTTCGTCCCCCAGCAGTTGCAGTTTTCACCGGCGCATTTTGCTTGGTTGAACAAGATCCATCCATCGGTGCCTGTATTTTATCACCACCAAAACCACCGGTAGGTCTTTCAGAGTGCACACCTAATATTTCGGGCTGCGGCTAATGCGATACAGTTGCAGTCACGCCAACTTCACAGAGATTACTGGTTATTTGTAATTGCTTCTGGACCTGCTGTGCATTGGAACACCGCGCTGCATTATCACTGCATCTGCACCCCCTTCCCCCCAAACGTAAGTTGTATTGATGGCATCACGCACCATCTGCTGTACCTTTTTATTTTGTTTCGCTTCAGTTTTCGCTTCAGCACCGTAAGCGGAAGCTGCTTCTCTCATGGCCCCTGCCGCCATCAGTTGATTCTGGCTTGGCTTGGCTGTAGATTTGGTGTTGTGTTGTTTTGTGGTGCAAACACAGTTATCCAACAAACAGCAGAGAAGGATGGAAAAACGGAAAAGAAAAAAAAAAAAAAGAAGGCTTCGCAGCAGAAAACAGAGTGGTAGAAGAAAGAAAGAACCGTCCGGCTGTTTGTGCACACAAAAAAACGGTCACAAGTGATTGGATTAGGCGTCTAATCAATCGAACCATGTGCCTTCATATTCCTCTTTCCTTTTAATTTTTCGCCGCCGCCTTTTTTTTCTGCTTCGGTTTTATAATTTCCCATCTTCAATCGTTACCTCCAAGTCTCTCTCCAACCACAGCTTCACCTTATCCCCCATGGCAAGACCGCGCCGGTCAGCGGCCGTCAGGGCCCAGGAAACTATTGCGGACATGGCTGACCACGACCGTACAGACTCTATTTCAAATCGCAGACACCACCAATCAATGACCATGGCCGACTCGTATCCCACGTCGCCGTCCAAGTCGCGCCGGTTGACTGCTCGCGGAGCTTCAAGTTCATACGGCGGAGGCGGTCCCGGAATTGTAGAGGGCAAGCGGAATCGCGGTGGCAAGAAGAACTATGTGGTCGACTCAACCGAAGATGACGATGAGGAAGATGGCGACGAGGAAGTGGATGCCGAGGGCGATGAAGATGAAGATCTCGGTGACGAGGATGCCGACGGCGAGGCTGATGCCGATGGCGACATTGACATGGTTATTTCCGCACCGGCGTCGAAAAAGGCGGCGCAACCGCCCAAGGGCATTCTCAAATCGTCTGCTCCTCTCGACGACGAGGATGATGAAGACGATGAGTTGAGCGACACCAACATTGACGCCACAAACTACGGCTACGACAGTCTGGAAGAGGATGCCGAGGGTGAGGAGGATGAAGACATGGAGGTGGTTGCGCCATCTAGAGTCAAGAGCAGCCGCAACGACAACGAAGACGACGATCTTGACAGCGATGACGAGATGGCGAGTAGAGGGGAGACCCCTGATCTCTCTCGCATGACCAAGCGGCAGCGGGCACGTTTCGAAGACGACGACGATGGGGCGTTTCTGAAGCTTTCTAATGGTAAGTTTGCTGCTTTTTCCACCAGTCGGTTCTCTCTACGCAGACGGCTACATTTATCCTCTATAGTGGCCATCTCAACACAAACCTATATACCACGTCACAGTAGCCGTACTAACAAAGTGACACAGAGGTCCAAACAAAAAAGCACTTTACGGCCGAAGAGCTTTCGATGCGTCGCACTGAGCTTGCACGTCGTCGCCGCAATCTGAGCGAAAAGCGCAATGAAGAGGTCAAGGTATGTTATTCTATCCATTCCTACAAAGCACATAAACAGGTTGTTGTTTGCTAACAAGCCTGTGCCGTACAGATGGAAACAGTCAACAAGCTGCTCAAGAAGCAACCGCCCAAGACAAACAAAAGGGCCAAGACGCTGGAAGAGGAGATGGCTGAGCTGGCGGCCAGAAGACCCAATCCGACGCTGGTCAGATGGGTCAGCACAAAGACTGGTGAGACGCTGTCGGTGCCGGATGAAATTCTAGAGAGCCCAGTCAACGTGGCGTTCAAGGATACGATGAAGCCTCAGCCTCGGACAAAGCTTATTGAGGAGGTGGTTTAGGGGGTAATGCGAGCGTATGCGTTGCTTGGATATGGCCCCAGGTAGTAGTAGCCTTATCACTGGAATAACTAACCAGTTTGTGTTTCTATGAATGCAGCTTTCGCGTGGGCAGTGAAGTTATACGATGCAGGAGGCCATGTTTTGAAGACTCGGTGAATACGGGGGGGGG